>CM077307.1:68483696-68596196 GCA_039655065.1 Glossophaga mutica
ATGGCGTTCTTCTCCTCTCCAAACAAAAAAGCATACCTTTTCTGTTAAGGTTGTTCAGCAAGCCACAAAATTACAGAGCATGGTTTTCGAAGAATGTTTGGGGAGAGAGGATAAATCCTTATGTCTAAATTTAGATCTGAATTTGCAAGGCACACCTTTTAATTAAGCCTGACATTTGACACGATCACGTTTGAAGTTACCTGCACACCTTCACACCTATGATAATTGTAAATTCTCAGTGCAACTTAACATACAGCAACTTACATGCACAGCACTCTCCCTGTGATAGACACTTCATGAGAGAAGAATTTGTTTTTAAAGGATGTGGATATGGTTTAGTTTTCCAATTGTCTTTTTTTACCTCTAAAATGCTCTAAATTTTTCCATGTTAGAATATAGATACAGTATACATTATCCTATATATTTTCACCATATATTGAAGAGACTTTGCTACCAAATGTTACAATAAAATTTATCCACACGGTATTAGAGACAAAGGTGACACATTTATGAGGAATATTAGAAGTCATCAAAATGCGATGCTGGACTAAAATTTTTTCAGTATGTAATTTAATATTATAAATTTAAGATAATTTAATATGAAGATTGTTTTTCTATTTATTATCACTCTCTTGATAGTAGAACATGCATTTAAAATAAACAAATGCATACAGAAAACTAAGAATATAGTTTCTACTTGCTAAGCTCTGGTAACATAATTCAAGATTCCCGACACATAGTACCTGAGAACAAGCCTATCAAAACCTTATATTATATAATACACTGGACAAAGCAATTATGACTGAAGAGTAGAAAATAGATAAAGTTTTTTTTTTAAGTTAAGGAAACATGCCTATTTAAAATCAATATGATACTTCATCTCTATTTCATTGCCTGTGTACAAATAAAATAAATTTAATTAATAAACTTTAATCCAAAATAAGTTTTGCTACTCAGGTGCTCACCTTGGGTCAGCTTCATTCTGACAACACTGTTCCTGCTCAGAATGCATCCTGGAACCACTCTTCCCACAATGCTCTACACTTAGTTCAGAAACATCCCGGAAAACTGACATTATGGCTTCTTACTGGTCAATAAGTCAATTTTTTTAAAGAAATGAAATTGTGTTACCTACTTAGAATAACTTTGCAAATTATTCACTAAATTTGGTCCTGAAAGACTCCTGAGTGTCCTCGTCCCCCGCCCCCCAAAAAAAACCTCTTGCAGAGAATAATGATGTGCCACATTCAAGGATTTCACAGTGTTCCACAGTTTCTGACAGCAATTCCCACAAAGGATTCTGAATGATGGTCATTGACTTCATTGGCATGAGTACACAACCACAAAGGTGTGGGCTTTTACAAGGATCGCATATCCTAATGGCCACTCTTTCATATGAACACATGGGTACTTAGGTAGTTAATGGTTTATAATGCACTTAGCACTGTAAACACTTAGGAAATGGTTGCTATTATCATTATATTATAATAAAGGATAGTTTTAGCGATAGTGACTATAATCCCTCTATTAGACTGGAAAGGACAAATAATAATAAAGGGAGCTCAGCACACTCTTCAAATGTGAATACAGTTTCTGGGTGGTTTTGCTACAATCATTTAAATAAAGGTGACTTTTCTCTTTAGCTAGAGGCAGTCCTCTTACCTAATCACTGGTTAGTCTGTTGATTGTTGTTGCCACTTCCCATAACTCTGTCATATCATTTAAAGCTTTTTTTCAGTAAATATATTTTGGGTTTCTTTGACACTCCGAGCTAGCAGTCTTTAAACTCCATTTACTATGTAGCTTAAGTCACTTATTTGGAGACCATGCTACCTGGTGAGATTTTATCACTTTTTATAAAAGCCATTGCAAAACTAATACAAGAGGTGATGGCAAGTAGAGTGTGATTCAGAGTAAGTTAGTGAGTGGACACTGTAGTGCTCCACCCAAGTCTTCTCTTCAGGGGGATTTACCCATTCCCCGGCTATGGGGGAGGGGCAGGGAACACCGGCAAGGACCTCTGTCAACACACTCACACACTGCTAGGATGACTCCTGAAAGTTTGGAAAATCAATGGTCTACACTAAATAAACTAGAAATTACAGAATTATTATAACATTGGAAGAAGGAAATCTAAAAGATCATAGAAAGAGGTATGTTAGAATGGATATACTGCTTAAATCCAGAAAACCCAGGAGCCAACGATGTTCATGAAAGGGCCCAGAGTACATGCCATTTACCAGAGTTATTAATATGGAATGTGCTAGGGAAAGAGACACTGACATCACTGTGATGCTTGGTGGTATACAGGGTAGGCCAGGATTGATGGCAGGAGACACTGTGATAGAAGAGGGATTACAGAATCCTGCAATGAAAGAGGCCGAGTGTTAACACTTAGCTGCCAAAAGCAAAAGGGGGCCCAATAATTGTGACGAATAGCAACACTGGAGTGGCAACCAGGACGCCTCAACCCAGAGTCATATGAAGATAGTTGCTGGAACACAGTGCTCACAGGGAGAAAAGAAAATTTAGGCAACAAGGGTATTGCTTAAATCACGCATTTTTAAAAATCAGGGATAGATTGTCAAGAAACTAAAGGCATCCACCTTAGTTTCATCTCAGCCAGGGATCATTTCTTAGTCCCCAAATATACAATTGAACAGCAAATACTTTATAGTTGGCAGAGCCCTCATGTTGGTCCTTGACCTCTGTGGCAATAGCTGGTATAAGGCAGGAAGCCATACAAAAGCCTCAGAAACTCTCCCACTCACAGCCAAGATAGTACATAAAAAATGGTATCGTATCCTGACAAGAAAAGCATGATTAGTATCACACCAAAGATTTGAAATGCGTGTTTCCATTTAATTTGCCCATCTCTTCCCTACAAAAACCAAATGAAACATGGTGGATGAGAGTAAAGTTCTGCAAATCTAACCGAGCAGTAGCAACAACTGCAGCTGTTTTGCCAGATGTGGTATATTTGCTAGCACAGATAAACATAGCCTCAGGCACTTGGAATGAGGCCATTGATCTGGGGAATGTATTTCTTTCCATTCCTATAAAGGAAGATCAGAAGACATTCACAATCACATGGGACTGACAACAATATACATTTTTAGTCTTGCTCTAGGGCTACGTTAACTCTCCCTCCTCATGTAGTAATACGATTCAAAAGGATCTGGGTTGTCTATACCAGAAGTTCTCAACCAGGGGAAACACTGGTAATGTCTGGAGACATGTTGCTTGTCATGGTTAGGGAAGGCAGGAAGTGGGTCCACTGACATCTCCTGCGTACAGACTAGAGCTACTGCTAAACAACTGACAACTAAAAGGACAGCCATTTCACAGGGGAGCATAGACCCCAAGAAATGTGGAACAAAGAGATACCCTCTGCAGCAGAAAGCTATCAACCATTTAAAAAGCAGTTCCTAACATGTTATCAGGCCCTGGCAGGGACATCAAGTGACCACGCAGCCAAAGCTTCCCATCACGGGCTGGTTTATGTTGGAATCACAAAGTCATCAGGTAGAGAAGGCACAGCAACAATCCACAGTAAGACAGGAGTCATACGTTTAAGATTGGGCTTGATCAGGGCACAAGTAGGCTGCATGTAGGTAAGCCGTACCTGCCATGTTACCCACCACTGTCTCACTGACATCTCTTGCTCAGCTTTCAGCTCTCGAGGTATGTAGTGTGAGGGTGGGGAGGAGGTCACCTATCACTAGCTGATGGAGGGAAGAAAATGCCAAGCTTGGTTCACAGAGGGGTTTGCTCAGTGTGCGAATGAAAGCTGAAAATGAACTGTTGCACCACAGTCCCCCTCAGAAGTCATCATGAAAGAGAACAGTGAGGTAAAATCCTCCCTGTGGACAGAGCTCCAGGCAGTGTATTTTGTCACCTACTTCGCGTGAAAAGAGTAGTGGCCCAAGATAAGAACACAGGTAGACCCATGGGCAGTAGAGAATGGCCTAGCTGGTTTTTTAGGGGCCTTAAAGGGGGAAATAGATTGGAGGACTGGGAACAAGGAAGTCAAAAAAAGAGGTGGATGGATACATGTGAGTGAGCAGGAAGTATAGAGATCTTTGTATTACTGTCACCAGAGAGCACTTACCATAGAAGAGGTACTAAATAACCAAAGAGACAGCATGACTTAGCCGGTCGATGTCATCTAGCCTCTCTCTTACTTCTCATGCCAGTGTTAGCACAGCTCATTAATAAAGTAGCCATGGCAGCAGGGCTGGAGGACATGCCGGGGTCCAATAGCATGGGCTCCACTTACCGAGGCCGATCTAGTTACTGCCACTGCTGAATGCCCAACCTAGCAGCAACTGAGATCAATACTCAGACTCCAGCGGCACTGGTCCTTGAGACCAATTAATTGTCCCCTCAGTGGCAAGATGACAAGCTTAGAAGTATTGCACCCTTGAAGGAGTAGAGATTCATCTCACATTGGATCAACACCGGGATCAACCTGTGTTCAGGATATGGGATTAAGTGTGCTGCTCCCATTACCTAAGCCAGCACTACTACCCAAGGACTTAAAAAGTGCATGAATCACCAACATGAGATGCCACAAAAACACTGCATCAAACCAAGGAACTTACTTCACAGCACAGTTGTATAAGACGATGGGCACATAACCATGGGATCCACTGGACCTGTCATAGACCACACTATCCAGAAGCATTGGCTGTATACAGCAGTGGAATGACCACTTAAAGATGCAGCTGAAGGGATTCCACTTCCACCTAAGATGCTGACAGCTGAAAATAGCATGCCTCCTACCCAAACAAGAAGAAAAATCCAGATAAACTACAAAATCATGACACTTCCTGAACCTATAATAGAGCTAAAATCATAAGGCAACTAAGTAGCTTAGAATATAAAGAAAGATAGGCCTTTCTAAAGAAAAAAAAACACAAATGCTATCTCACTATGGCAGAGCACAAGAGGAGAGGTTCAAGGCACCGTAAAAGAATATACGAAGACTTCAAATAAAATTTTTAATAAGTCGTTAGACCAAGTGCACACTAGTATGAGTGTGTAGAATCCTTCATCTCTGCAGAAAGAGTTCACATAGGCTCTTCTCCTCTGACTTCTACTGTGTGTACATAACCTATTTGGCAAGAGACCACAGACAACTTCCTTTAGTGGGGCAATCTGGGAGGACTGGAACAGCTGCCACTACAAAAAAAAAAAAAAAAAAAAAGGCACAAAGCTCTGTCCCAACCCTGCTTTTCCATAGAACAAAACCTTGAAGCTACTGGGGTAAAGGCAGCAAACTCTGGCAACCTTAAGGCACATGTACAGATACACTGTGCCAGAGGGAAGGGTAAGAAACTGTTCTGGTGTTGGGAACCATCCTGCCTGGTTTCAGAAGCTATAACCCCCCATGGCTAAGGCTGAGTGAGCTACCTTCAGACCATAAGCCACTAAGGAGACAAAGCTTATCTCCCTGGCAAGAGCACCACTTCTGCTCCTTTTTCTTCACCCTGCCTGGCCCCCAGTGCTTGATCAGTTAGCCAGTGATGGGTAAGATTCCCCAAGGGGGGAACTACCTAAGACAGGCATGATCATGGGGATGTCCCAGGGAAGGACTTGGGGGGCTATAGCAAAAAGGGGTGATGGACCCTAGCCCCTTGGCTTTAACATAGCCTGAGTCCTCATTCTGTGTGCAAGAAGTCTCCTAATCTCTTGGCTGCCTTACTTCCCCTGCCTGACTTAAGCCTGAAACAATGCTGATGGTAGGTACCACCCTGTGCTGGAAAGGGCGGGTTGCCTAGGGTGATCAGGCCTAAGAAAGAATATGTAAATTCCTGTGAAAACTGCTTTGTTTAGAATGCTCTCAATTAAATGATGAGGGCCCAAGCAAGAAGTGAGTTTATTCCTCAAAGTTTTATGGCTCTTCAGCTATCTGACCCTGACTCAGAATAGGCCCTCAGAGTTCTTTGTACGTTATCTATTGTTTGATCCTTACTGCCTGACAATGATTAACGAGCCTGTATTCCTATGCAAAATGACCCAATAAAAGCCCATTGAAGAAGAGGCTCTTGGCCCTTCTCCTTTGAGAGATCAGCCACATCTCCTCCCCAAGCAGATCATGTCTTGGTAGACTTATTCTCATCTGTGGTGGCTGGAGGGGCCCTGTGGGTGGAGGCCCCCCCCTGCCCCGCACATTCCGGACTCAGACTGAGATCTCCTGTCACTGGTGAAAAGCAAGAAACTCTCTTCTGCACAAGATCTGATGCAGAACAAAGAAGAGTTTGGCTGCAGTGGAGAAAAGGGGCAAGATCACAGAGGAAGCCGCATCTCCAAGACTCAGGGATACAGAGCCTACTAAGACCAGGACACTAAAGAAACTTTGCAACTCCCACCAACAGACTAGCAAATCCCAACTAATAAGCAAAAATAATTTATCACCACTAGAAGGACATGAACATGGAGAAAGACCACTTATGAGGCACAGGACACAGGAAAATCCTATATGAACATGAACTTTGACAAAAGTCCTTCAGTAACCCAGGTCCCAACCTATACATGGTTACCTAGAAGAATTTGAAGCCTGTGGTACACTAAATATAACCACAGTAATAACCAAGTCTACACCCAGCTCAGCTCCTGATTATATTGACTCAAACACACACACACACACACACACACACACACACACACACAGACAGACACACACACACACACACACACAAATAACCTAGCATTAAGAAAGTTGTGACACTTTCCAGGAATAAGTACTATTTACTTCAGTCTCTGCTGTACTACTCATGGTGTCCAATATTCAAAAAAAAAATTACAAAGTACATTAAAAGCAAATGGGGAAAAAACACACTATCAAGAGACTAAGAAATCAACAGGACCAGGACCAGATGTTGGAACTATCAGACTATGAATAACATGGAAAAGCTTTAATGAAAAAGGTAGACAACACCATATGGCAAACTCCAGCATAGAGTTGGGAAATATAAGAAAGACAAAAATTAAAGTATGAAAACCCAGTAGTAGGGATGAAACATGCCTTCTACAGGCTCATCAATAGAATCAACACAACCAAGAAAAGAATCAGTGAACTTGAAGATAAGTCAATAGAAACTGTCCAAACATCAAGAGGAGAATGAATAAAGCAGAACAGAGCATCCAAGAGCTGTAAAACATAAATAATCTTATCAAATAATCTAGCAGACCAGAAAAAGAAATGAAATAAGCTAGGAAAAATATTTGAAAAGATAATAACCTACAATTTTCCTAAAATAATGAAAGATAGCAAAGAACAGATTAAAGAAACTCTGAACCCCTCCCAGAAATGAACACGAACACAAGAAACAAAAAAACAAACCGCCCCCTCATACATACACACACAAACTGACACCCACTTCTGAGCGCATCACATTCAAACTGCTGGAAATCAGAGATGAAGAGAAAATCTGGAAGGCAAGAGAAACCTGGAACACAGACATATTACAAACTGAGGGGGAAAAATATAAATCATAGCAGCCTGTTTGTCATAAGTATACAACCCAGAAGATAATAAAGTAATATTTTTAAATGGCTCAAACAAAAGAAAAAACCTATTTTCTCAGAATCCTATACCCAATAAAAGATCTTTCTAACAAAAGCAGGGAGAATTCATTACCAGCAGACCTGCACTATTAAAAAATGTTTACTTTTTAATTTCAGAGAGAAATGACATCAGAGAGAAACCTGAATCCATGCAATGAAATTAAATCTCCAGAGATTATTAAAATAAAGCTAAATGGAAAAGATATTTTTCTCATTTTAATACCTCTCAAAGATAATTGTCTAAATTAAAAGCCATAATAATGAGTTGAGGGTTTATAGTGTAGTACAGGTAAAAGTAAAGTATATGATAACAACAGCTAGAAAGTTGGGAAGAAAGAGAGACAGATGAGTGCTCATCAAGAGTCAAGGGGAGAATGGAAGTGGGAGGGAAGTAGATGTGGCTGTGAAAGGGGTCCTTGTGCTGAGGAAACCTTTGGCATCTCAACCGTATCAATAGCAACATCCTGGTTGTGATATTGTATTTTGGTTTTGCAGAATGTTACCATTGGGGAAAACTGGGGAAAGGGAACATGGGATTTTCTCGTATTGTTTCTTACAACTGCATGGAAACCTACAATTATCTCAAAATAAAAAGTTTTCTTTAAAAAAAAATGTACATGAATGGACAGCTTTTCAAAAACTGAGATTAAGTAAGGTTATTCTAACATAGTTCCAATACACAGGATAGAGTTAAAGATAATATGAAAAATTTGCTGACCTTCAGCAAATCATAGTTTACTAGTTTCATTAGGTGACTCAGGAAATCTTCCTTCAGTCATAGAGACAGATATGCTCTGAACACTAATTTTAGGGTGGATTTATGAGTCTAGGAAAAGTATGAAAAACTAAATGGAGTCATCTTATGTACACATTTTGAGCTTTCTTATGTCACTTGGAAAAAATCTATAACCAATATATCTGTCTTATAAATGCTAATGAAAAAACAGTTTCTGAAATTGGTGCCTGCTTCTCAAAAGACCTTTAATCCAACAAAAATGGAATTAAATTAAAACTGACCACAAGTTTCAGACTCAATCCCTAGAGTTTGGAGAGTGCACATTACATAATTTTAAAAGATGATTTATCAAGGGCAGGGACAAGAAAGAGAAACAGAGAAAGAGACAGAGAAGAGATAGGTAGACATACAGAAACGACAGAAAGACACAGAGATATCCAACTGAAACAAGTTTAACTTCTAATTAGTTCAAAATTTCCTGTATATTAACAAATAAAAGGACCATTTATTGTTGTCCCTTATGTGTTGTAAGTTATAGATAATTTGTGTCACTGATTTGTTTGGGAGAATTTTTAAATAAATGGTTCCACTAGCATCAAAAAGTATTGAGTTTTTATATGATAAAATTTAACAGATAATAAATGTTAGGATATATTCATACAATGGAATATTCTGCAACAGTTAAGAATAATTAATTAACTTTCTGTGATTCAATTGAAATGATCTCAAGAGAGTTTAAGTGAAAACAGCAAGGCAAAGAGTAATGTGCACAGTATATGTAAAATTAAAAATAAATATACATACACATAGAGCATATCTCTGGAAGAATGCAAGAAACTGATTTATAGACACTTCCTAAATAGGCCTAGAACAGTGGTGAAAGGGGGTAGGATTTTCAACTATAATTTTATGGACCTTTAAATTTTGTACCATGTATACATATTACCTTGAATAATTTTTAAATAAAGTTTAAAAATACTGAACATGTGAATAAATAAATCAAACACAACATTATCCATTTTAAATTCCTACCAGTGAAGCGATATAATCAAGAACAGATTTTGAAGAGGAATCACTGCAACTGAAATCTGCCATATACTGGTTATTGTGGCCTTGGGCAAGTTATTTAATTGTTTTACCCTCGGACTTTTATAAAGGGGGAATTCTAATGTCAATCTTTAACGGTTATTCAGTGGGTTAAATGTAATCCATAAATAAAGCCCTATAGGAGACATGCAATAAACAGCTATTTCCCTCACCCCTACTCTTTTTATCCACGTCGTTGCAGCCCTGGGACACTGATGAACTAGAATTACTCAGCAGCGATGCTCTCATTTGTTACGATGTTTCGGAATGTCAATAAAACATATTGAGAACCCCAATGGTATTCCCTATCCTTTCTCTACATCCCCCATATGGCTATAGCCAGCTGTGAAGCACCTTGGTCATATTTAAAGCTTCATCATAATTCTGGAGTAGACACATAAAGATATTGTCTTAGTTTGGGTTCCATCAAAAGCAGAGCCTGAGGCAAGGTTGCCAGTACACGTGATTGCTTGAAAGGTGATTCCAGGAAGATGGGATAAAGGAACCAGGAGAATGAAGGAAGAAAAAGGTATAAACACAAATAAGGCTGCATTACGAAGCTCCCTACTTTGAGCAAGGGGAACTTGACCCAGTCAGGACCACTTGAGAAGCAAACTTAATGCCCCCTAGAATTGTCTACCTCCAGAGCAAGAGGCTAGAGCAGTTATCCATTGGGTTCTGACCTGCCCCGGTTGGGGGCTGACCTTGGGAGCATTAACATCCCCACATGTATCAGGTGCACTTGTGCAGGGAATGAGCAGGCTCCTGTGGCATCCGAGAGAGCCCTGGGGAAGAGGGCAGAACGGCACGCCGCGCACACAGGAAGCGTGGCATTGTCAGCACAAGGTGAGTCTGAACTTGCATGGAACTGTCTACTGCAGCTGCAGCTAAAAACAGAGGTGGGCTGAGGCGATATGACATGGGACGCCAGAGGCATTTTCTACATACATCATACAGAAAAAATCTGGCCAAGTTACTGCTGCTAAAAGAAAAAACATGCCACAATTGTCATCATTTTTTTCTTGTCTTCCTTCTCGAGCATGGCAGTAACAATTACATGTTTAAAGCTTGTGGCATTTCTTCAGTGATCCAAATGCTGGGAACAAACGCACACATTTCCTTGACAGGCCTGAGGAGCTGAGCAGGTGTGACATTGACTTGTGTGTGTTTACTACTCTTAATAGCTGTTATAACTATGCTTACTTTTCTTTAAAAAGTGGGCAGACTATTCCTATTTGGAATAGCTAATAAATGATAAAACAATAAAATTTCATCCCCAAAATTCAAAAATTACAGAAAAAAATTTGTAAATCTACTGCAGTGCCAGAAGCAGAGGAGAGGTGCCACCTGCAGATCAAAACAAGGGGATGTTTCTGGAGACCATGAAACCAATGAGAAAAGGCTGTCAAAGAAGAGATAGGGTTCTTCTCTGCTGTCTGACCTTGTTTTCTCCGCCACAGGAACAGCTACAAACACATTCTCCTCTGATGTGGGTACTGACAAAATTATATGCAACACTTGAATCCCAAGCAACAAGACACAGAAAGCTTCTAGCTTTAGTAACTTTGAAAATTGGTTTGTTTCTATAACATGATGACTATTCTTGGCAGAGACTTAACAGGTGTTGAGAATTTACAGCTCCCAGAACACATATTTCAGTGAATCATTTTAACATACCCTTGTAATGCCATCTACATTATCAAACCTTATGACTCCCTCCCACCAGGCAGGGGATGTCTGGATGCAGAGTATAGCTGGAGCCCTGAAATGTTCTCGTAAAAGTCGTGGTGCATGGCTGCCTCTTCCTCTATTCAGTGACCCCAAGCGATTAATACAAAGTTGTTTTTGCATCTTTGTCCTCTATATCTTATCAGTAGGAGAATGTTGGAAGAACATGGGTCAAAGACAAGTCGGCAGCTCGAGGTTGCCTTTAAAGTATATAACCAATAGTGTCATGGTGGCTGTATGTGAAGCCAGGTAGGTTCTTGGCATGTTGGGGGGACCCCTCTGTGAAGTGCATGGTTTTCTGGCCACTATGCTGTACATCTGACACTAGTACAGAATGATGTTGAGTGTGGACTATGACTGAATAATAAAATAAAGTATATAACCAAGCATGAAAGACTGACCCTCACATCCAGTCTCCCTGATCCAACAGAGGACCTATAAAGATAAGAAGCACTGAAAGTAGCGTGAGAAGAAGGGCATGAGCAGTAGGCAAAGAAAAGTAATCAATAGGGGGAAAAAGGTTAAAAACCCACATTTTCTTGGGTCTTCTGACTCCAAAATGTGTCTCCAGAATAGAATCAGGAGATCTGGTTTTACAGTGGGAATTCTGACAAGGTAGACTCCCAAGTTGAATATAGGCCAGAGAAACAGGAGAGCCTCCAGATAATTTCAAGGGGATAAAACAACAAGGAGCACTGCACAAGCATCCCAGCTGGGAGTGTTAGACAGAATAATGGCCTCCCAAAGATGGCCAGGTCCTCATCCCCAGGATCTGTGAATTTGTTACCTTATATGGGAAAGGGGAGTTTGCCATTGTGATTGAGTTAAGGGTTTGGAGATGGGGAGCATACCCTGAATTTTCCAGGTGGATCCAATATACTCATAGGGGTGAAAGAGTCATGAAATTGAAAATAGAAAAACTAAGTAAAAGTCTACATACCAACATGGGAAGACCCATCACCCCAGAACCTTGGCAGCCAGATTTACAACTACAAAAAGGAGATGGAAGGATCCCTTTAAAAAGAGAGAAGAAAACCCACAGATTCTTACACTTTTGTATCCTCAGTGAAAAATCAACGTCGCCAAATCAATCTTAGTCTGTGGTGAAGCCACCGGATTACAAAGCCCAGTCACATAAATATGCAAAAAATGAAGTTTTCGGTTATCCTCACTCCTTAATGGGAATGCACAACCAAAAATCAACAGATATTTGAGAAAAGTTAGGAGACTAAAACATAATAACAGGGGTGGGAGAGGGCAACTTAGATGAAATATGAACAATGTAAGAAGCAGAAGACAGTTTTCTTTTAAAAGACAACATTTACTCTGAGAGATAAAAGAAGTTGCATCACTGAAACTAGGCCAGAATAATATGTTATAAAGAACACTCAAAACCACAAAAGAGTTCTTAAAATTAAAATTTTGATAGCAGAAATGTTTTTTAAATCAGTAAAAGAACCTATAGATAAAGTTGGTGAAATCTCCCTGAAAGTAGAACAAAACAGCAAAATGATGGACAACAGGTGACTATCTAAGGAAAAATTCAAGGAAACAAAATAGAGAAGATGGTAGAGAGTAAAATATCAAAGAAATAATGTAAAAAACCTTCTTAGAATATAAGGATATAGCCCCAGCTGGTGTGGCTCAGTGGATTGAATGCCAGCCTGCAAACCAAAGAGTCACTGGTTTGATTCTCAGTCAGGGCACATGCCTGGGTTGCGGGACAGGTCCCCAGTAGGTGGTGCACGAGAGGTAACCACACATTGATGTTTATCTTCCTCTCTTTCTTCCTCCCTTCCCCTCTCTCTAAAAATAAATAAATAAAAATCTTTATAAAAGAAAATAAGGATATAAAACTCTATATTAAAAAGGTCTGGAATAAATAAATGAGAAAAAAGTGCCCAGCTTATTAAATAAGAAAAGATAGACACAAAGATGCACCATCATGAAATTGTCACCATATTTGAATAAAAACAGTCATAAAATCTTCCACGCAGAAAAAACAGTTAAGTAGAAAGATTAGGAAATCAAATGGTAATAGGCTTCTCAAGAATGATATTAAAAACTAGAAAGAATTGAATCAATGCTTTCAAAATACTGTTAGAAAATTAGTTCCAATTTGGAATTCTGTATCCAATCAAAATAGGTTTGAGGTTATACATATATCTCCATAGAAAATCTTTAAATATATCTCTCTGTACTATTTCTCAGGAAACTATTGGAGAACAAAATTCAGCACAGGAGCATGAAAGAAAACAACATGTGACTTAGGATATAAGAAATCTAACACAAGAGTGCAGGCTTAAAAAGCAATCATTCCAAATTGAAGCAAAAGGACATAAGACTCCAGAAAGGATGAGTGGGAGGAAGGGGGCCAGAATGGATACCTGTTACAGTATGTTTTGACCATGAAGACAATAATATTCAAAGGGGTTCTATATTTGCTTTCAGGGAAGAATTAGTGATGAAGAAAATAAAGCATATTTTTAAATAAACTGCAAGAAAAACAAAATACTGAATAAGAAAGGAAACATAATCACAGTTTTCTTTAGCTCAACAGTGAAAATACATAGTCCTAATAAGGTAAGTAACTCAGAGCCTTAGTTCTCCCATTTATAAAATGGATAAATGAATCATAATTACGCTTATCCACTAGGATTATTGTGATGATGGTATTAATTAGTGAATGTAAGCACTTAAAGATACACCTAGCGCGTACTAAGTACTCAATAAGTTAGCTGTATTTGTTAGCTACTTGTGAAGTAACACTGAATATTTATGTAATCAAAAGTTATAACTCTGAGAGAATAGATAAACTCTTTTTTTCTTGGATAATAACAAGCCAACAACCATATAAGCACATTATTTCTAAATTTTGAGGTAAATACCAGAAAAAAAATAGCTAAAATAATAGAAAGTGGGTATCTTTGGGTAGTGGCAGCAGGGGAAAAATAGGCACTAAATTTTTTTAGTATAATTCTTTTATAGTATTTCACCATTAAAATTATTTTCAGTATTTTATTTAATATAAAATAACTCAGAAACAATAAAGATAAACCAGAAGAAAACAAAATGAAAGTCGGCATGGCCATATTTGACAATATAGAATCAAATTCAAAATTCAAAATAGGTCAAAGAATATCATCACTAATTATCAAGAATATGAAACTGTTGCAAACCATTATGTACCTAAAAATATAATAAAACTGTTTAAAATGAAAGGGTAATTTGACACATTCTCAATCTTAGAGAGAGGCTTTAATATACTTCTCTCAGAAACTGACAGATCAAATGAAACAAAACATAATTGTTTTAAACATTATATTTCAATATGAGATTTTAAAAGCTGTGAGTTAAGTTTTACATGAGAGAATTTTGTACCAACAAAGAATGCATTATTTTAAAAAACTAATGAAACATTTATAACAGTTGATTATGGAGTAAAACCTCAAAGAAATTTTCATGAAATTTAAAATATAAAAGTCAAAAATCTCTAATACATGATCCAAAGTAGAAATTTAAGAATAGGAGAAGAGGAGAAACAGTTACCTTTAAACTGTTTAAGATTAAACAGTTACCAGTTTAAAATTGGCTATTTTAAAACATTCTTTTAAAACTTTCAAACTTTCAAGATAAATTTTAGGAACTTCTGGCCAAGATGGAGGCATAGGGAGATACACTTTTCCTCCTCGCACAACCAAAAGAAGGACAACAACAAATTTAAAAATAAAAAAATAATCAGAACTGTCAGAAAATTGAGCTGTATGAAAGCCCAACAACCAAGGAGTTAAGGAAGAAACATTCTTTCAGATGGGCAGCCAGGGCAGAGAGGACGTACAACAAGGCGGCAGCTAGAGGACAGGGCAGTCCCACATTTGCATGCGGATAACCGGGGAGAACACCCAGGGAACAAGATAGACCTCGCAGCTCAGGGTTCCAGCACAGGGAAATAAAGCCTCAAAACTACTGGTGGTAAAAACTTGTGGGTGTTGCAGCAGTGGGAGAAACTCTCATCCTCACATAAGAGTTTGCTGGAGAGACCTACAAGGTCCTAGAACATACACAAACCCACCCACCCAGGAATCAACACCAGAAGGGTCCAGTTTGCTTGTGGGTAGTGGGTGGGGTGTGGGGAGTGACTGAAAGCCAGCAGAGAGCCAAGCAAGTGGCCTTGTTCCCTCTCTGATCCCTCCCCCACAGACAGTACCATAAGAGTGCAAAGAGGGTTGCCCCACCCTGGTGAATACCTAAGGCTCTGCCCCTTATTACCTAAGAGGTGAACTGAGACCAAAAAAAAAAAAAAAAAAAAAAAAAAAAAAAAAAAAAGACCTAAATGAAAGAACAGATTAAAGCTCCAAAAATAGAACTAAGAGATGAAGAAATAGCCAACCTATCAAACGCAGAGTTCAAAACATTGGTAATCAGGATGCTCACAGAAATGGTTAAGTATGGTTGCAAAATAGAAGAGGTGAAGGCTATGAAAAGTGAAGTAAAAGAAAATGTACAGAGACCAACAGTGAAGTGCGGGGGAGCTTTGTCCAGCAGATCCCCTCCAGCTGTTGAGGATGAGAATAATTCTACCAAGATGTGATCTGCTTAGGGAGGAAAGGTGGCCAATCTCTCAAAGAAGAAGGGCCTGGAGCTTGTTCCTCAATGGGCTTTTATTGAATTCAATTTGCATAGGAGTACAGGTAAAGCTCATTAATCAGTATTGGGCTGTAATGATCAAACAATAGCTAACATTCAAAGAATTCTGAGGGCTTATTCTGAGTCAGGGTCAGTTAGCTAAAGGGTCATAAAACTTTGGGAAACAAACTCATTTTATGCTTGGACCCTTATCTGAAAATTGATGGCATTCTTAGCAAAGCAGTTTTCACAGGATTTTATGCATCCTTTCTTAGGCCTGATCACCCCGGAGAACCACCCCCTGGCATTGTTTCAGGCTTAAGTCAGGCAGGGGAAGTAAGGCAGCCAAGAGATTAGGGGACTTCTTACAGACAGAATAGGATTCAGGCTGTGTCAAAGCCAAGAGGTGAGGGTCCATCACCCTCTTTTTCTAGTCCCCCAACTTCTTCCCTGATGGCCTCTTCAAGACTGTGCCTGTCTTAGGTCTTCCCTCCCTTGAGGAATCTTACCTGTCATTGGCTCACTAGTTATTTGCTTGGGGCCAAGCAGGGTAAAATAAAGTAAAGCAGGCAGAGGCAGAGCCCCTGCCAGGAAGATAAGCTTTGGTTTATGGTCCCAAGGTCTTTTACTTAGCCTTAGCCATGGTGGGTTACAGCTTCTGAAACCAGGCAGGGCAATTCCCAACAGTGAAGAAAAGGAAACCAGGACTCATATCAACGATTTGGACCAGAAGGAAGAAATAAACATTCAACTGCAACAGAATGAATAAACAAGAATTCAAAAAAGTGAGGAGAGGCTCAGGAACCTCCAGCACAACCTTAAATTTCCAACATCCAAATCATAGGGCTGCCAGAGGAGAAGAGGAAGAGCAACAAATTGAAAACTTATTTGAACAAATAATGAAGGAGAACTTCCCCAATCTGGAGAAGGAAATAGACTTCCAGGAAGTTCAGGAAGCTCAGAGAGTCCCAAAGAAGTTGGACTTAAGGAAGTAGTACCAAGGCGCATCATAATTACATTACTCAAGATTAAAGATAAGGGAATATTTATCCAAGATTAAGAGAACCTTAAAAGCATCAAGAGATAAGAAGACAGTTATCTACAAAGGAGTTCCCAATAGTCTATCAGCTGATTTCTCAAAAGAAACCTTGCAGGCAAGAGGGGGATGGAAAGAAGTATTTGAAGTCTTGAAAGGCAAGGACCTCCATCCAAGATTACTTTATCCAGCAAAGCTATCATTTAGAATAGAAGGGAAGATAAAGTGCTTCCCAGATGAGCTAAAGTTAAAGGACTTCATCACCACCAAGCCCTTATTACACAAAATGTTAAAGGGACTTATCTAAGAAAAAGAAGATGATCAAAACTATGAACAGTACAATGACGACAAACTCACAACTATCAACAACTTAACCTAAAAAATACAAAAACAAACAATAGAACAGGAACAGAATCACAGAAATGGAGATCATATGGAGGGTTATCATCAGGGAGGGGGAGGGGGAGAATGGGGGTAAAGGTACACGAAATAAGAAGCATAAATGGTAGGTACAAAGTAGACAGGGAGAGGTTAAGCATACTATGGGAAACGGAGAAACCAAAGAACTTATATGTATAACCCATGGACATGAAATAAGTGGGGGGAATGTGGGTGGGAGGTAGGGTTCAGGGCAGAGGGGAATAAAGGGAGCAAAAAATGGGACAGCTGTAATAGCATAATCAATAAAATATATTTTAAAAAGGAAAAATAAAAATAAATGAAAGATAAATTTTAAAAAGAGTATATTTGAATAAAGAATAAAAATGCATCTGAAAGAATAAAAAGGTAAAACCAAGAAAACACTAAAAAGTCAAAAGGAATGAAAGTGACAAACGAGAATTTTACTGCTACATGTTAAAATAAGCAACAACCATACATTAAATAAAAGAGTAGTACTGAAACCCTAGCAATACATTCAACACATATAAAGATGTTACTTCAAAGCAACATGGAAAGAATTAATTATTTAATAAGTATTTAATATGTGGTAGTGAAATCCATGGTTAGCTATTTAGGAGGAATAAAAAGTTAATTGCCCTGGCCAGGTGGCTCAGTTGGTTGGAGTGTTGGTTGTCCTGTGCACTGTGCACCTAATGGTTTCTACCCTTGGTCAGGACATATTACATACCAAGGTTGTGGGTTTGATCTCCAGTCAGGGTGCATATGGGAGGCAACAAATCAATGTTTCTCTCACACAGATGTATAGATGTTTCCTCTCTCCTTTTCTCACTCTCTCTCTCTGTCTGTATCTATCTATCTATCTATCTATCTATCTATCTATCTACCTACCTATATACAGAGAGAGACATGTATATATCCCCAACCCCAAAATCAATAAACATATCCTCAGGTGAGGATTTAAAAAAGAAAGAAAGTTGCTCCTTACATTTTTACTTACCAAAATAAATAATTTTCACTTAGATTAGGAATTTAAATTTAAAATGAAATTGTGTACATTTTATTTTTTTAAAGATTTTATTTATCTATTTTTAGGGAGAGGGGAAAGGAGTTAGAAAGAGAGAGAGAAACATCAGTGTGCGGTTGCCTCTCACACACCCCGTACTGGGGACCTGGCCTGCAACCCAGTCATCTGCCCTGAGTGGGAATTGAACTTGTGATCCTTTGGCTCGCAGGCTAGCACTCAATCCACTGAGCCACTAGCCAGGGTGAAATTGTGTAACTTTTAAATATATATAACCCAGGAGTGATGGGAGGAGGGGGGACTTCCTGGCATAAAACCAAAGGCAGCAATATAAATAAAAAGATTGATGGATTTGACTGCATTAAATATACTGGTTCTGAATTTCAAAAATACAATTAGTAAAATTAGATCAAACTACAGACAGGATATATATAGAATAGAAAAATGATTAATGACTTTAATGTTCTAAAAATTCATATAAATCAAAACAAAAAATTATAAATATCCTCCCCCAAAATGACCAAATGACTTGAAAGATACTTTACCAATGAAGAAATGCAAGTGGTCAATAAACATTTAGGAAAAAAATCAACTTACCAGTAATTAAAGATATGAAAATTAAAGCACCAATTAGTATGCCATTTCTTGCTTAAGAAGCTGGCCCTTATGTATTGCTATTAGGAATGAAAATTGGTACAATCTTTCTGAGTAGCATTTTGGCAGGAGATATCAACAGCCTTAGACATATGCCTTTTAATAAAAATTACACTCTAGGTAACATGGGTAAATAACCAATAATTTGAAAAAAAATTGACTCTAAGCATATTTATCACAATATTCTCAGGAAAATATCCAAATGATGATACAATTGGATTACAGTGCAGCTATTCATTATGACAGAATTAAAATATTATTTCACATGTAAAGATTTATTGATAATAGAAACAAAAATATTAGGCAAGAATATATACTATATACTATCAGTCATGATTTATACCATCTGTTGGGTTCGCATGTGCATGCCAAGTGTTGAGTGTATAATAGACTCTCAATAAATGTTAAGTGCCTAAACTGTAAAACATAATTGCATATGTTATATAATCACAAGAAAATATTAACTGCATAATATAAAACAGCTATACATTTTAGTGCTAGTATGTAGCATAATAAATTTGAATAATACAGAAAAATATGTATATCATACTTTAAACAAAAAGACAAAAAATAAATTATACATACAGTGAACATGCATAGGGAAACAGATTGGAAGAAAAGATGAATTTATTGGGGTAATAGAATTATCATTAATTGTTTTCTTTCTATTTTCTATATTTTCCAAATTTTTTGGTAAAGAACATTTTGTGACAGGAAAGAAAACATTTTTAACAGTTGCATATTCTAGAATATTATGCATTTATTTTAGAAGTATTTTAGAAGAATACTCAGTGTGAGAAAATGTTCACAGTATATCATTAAATAAAAACAATACACTGGAAATACTGCATTCAGTAAAAAGAAAACTATAAGATAATGTAAAATCTTCAGGGCTTTATTTCTGGGTAGGAAAATTGTTTTTCTTTCTTCCTTGTAATTTTCTGTATTTTCCAAATTTTCTACAAAAGAAAAATCTCTCTTTGTAATCAGGAGAAAGGGCAGCAGAAAAGGCAGGAAGAAATGTTTTTTGCTTTTAAGAAATGAGAAATAAATGGATAGATAGAAACCATCAATCCTTAACAGACTCTCTCAGTTTTGTGAGAATTCAGTCTCAATGATAAACTTATTTTCCCTCAAGTACATATTTTCTATAACTGTTCATGCTTATGCCTCTGAACACTATTAAAATATTAATATATTCTTCTCATGTTGTCCTCTTATGTTGCCCACTTTCTATCTGAGCAATAAATCTATACTTTTCCAACCTCTAGAAGAACTGGGAAACTTGCCCAAGGTGACACACTGCTTATCAGTGGCGATAGGACTAGAATGCAATAGTCCTGCCTCTCAGTCTAGCATTATCCTCTTGGTAAACAAGTTTCACAAATCCATTAAACTATTTCAAAATGTTTATTCTTTATGGACTCCTCTTTAGATTAGGAACAAGGGAAGTTTTGACCACTTCTACTGCGGACCCAATTCCAAACAGCCTCCCAGGACTCCTGCCTTGTGGAGAGAAAAGATACATTAAGATCATTAAGTAAATGTACCACAGTTTTTTGATCCATTCATTTACTGATGGGCATCTAGGTTGCTTCCAACACTTGGCTATTGTAAATTGTGCTGCCATAAACATAGGGGTGCATAGGTTCTTTTGGATTGGTGTTTCAGGGTTCTTAGGATATAGTCCTAGCAGTGGAATTGCTGGGTCAAAAGGTATATCCATTTTTAGTTTTTTTAGAAAATTCCATACTGTTTTAAAACTGTGGTGCATTTACACAATGGAATTCTATGCAGCAGAAAGAAAGAAGGAGCTCCTACCCTTTGCAACAGCATGGATGGAACTGGAGAGCATCATGCTAACGAAATAAGCCAGGCAGTGAAAGACAAATACCATATGATCTCACCTTTAACAGGAAGCTAATCAACAAAACAAACAAACAAGCATAATATAACCAAAGACATTGAAATTGAGAACAGGCTGAAAGTCACCAGAGGGGAGAGGGGAGGGAATTTCAGGGGGAAAGGGGAAGGGTTTACAGAAACAAGTATAAAGCACACATGGACAAAAACTATGGGGGGCAGAAATGGGAGGGAGGTGGGGAGGGCTGGGGTGGTGGGTTGGGGTGGGAGTAAAAGACAGAAAACTGTACAAGATCAACAATTAAAATAAAAATTGAAAAAAAGATCACTAAGTAAACATTAATTTTGGACACCCAAATACTGGGGACCCAAAGAATGTTTAATAACTCTTTTTTATTATATTGTTATCCTGCTCCATTGATAAAGTGAAAATTTGCAAGATGAATTACAGAGCCAGGAAAGTCTGCCTTAGGCTATCATCCACGGTTTTCTGGTCCATGTTGAGAGTCTCTGGAATCCTGGAACGGTTTCACCATCACCAGGAGGCAGAAACACCAGCCATTCATACATATGCCAGGAACATATATACACTTCACACACACAGCATTCTGCTAGGACCCCTTCTCTCCGTCCGTCTGTCTGTCTGTCTCTCTCTCTCTCTCATAAATACACACACATACATACATCAGATTTCAACAATCTGTCAAATCCATAAATGGCATGCCATCTAATAGCCCATAATAGGTTCTAAAATACATCAGATCAGCCTTTCAAGTGGTAAATTTCCATGAACTATTAATGAAACAGCATCTCTTTTTAAAAATTTCTGAAGTCTAGCATTTGAAATCCAATCAGAACTCTTTATTTTTTTTATAATCACCACTTATCATATACTTTATTACACATAAATATATCATATATAAAAGTTAGAAATTAAAAGATTAGAAATAAATATAACTGAAAGTTTTGATATTTTCTTCCTGATCCACAATGGATCATCTTGAAAACACCAGTTTATGGAAATCACTGCTGACACATGGGCAACCACTAAAGCTGTGAGTGCACTTTCCTTTAATGAAGAGGAAGATGCACCCAACAAGAAGTGTATGTGACAATGATACTCCCATCAGGATTTTTTTTTTTTTTTTACTCTTTAAACATCAAATCCAACTTCTCACTCACAGTAATCACAATGTCCAGAAAGCATCATTAGCCCTAAGTTAGTTAATGAGATGTTTGTTGCTGTTTCTTCCCGCCATAATAAAAACTGCTACTCAATAGGGGATGATTAAAAAATCCGTATGCCACGTAAACCTCATGAATATGCCTCTCTCAGATGCTTTAAATATCAGTCATATAAAAAAAAATCAATACTGTGACTTAATAGTTTTTTTACTTTATAAAAAAACCTCTCATAAACGCCACATATACCAAAAAAAATTGGTAAAGTTACCTTCTTTGCAAGTTAATGCACAATTCACATCTCAGTGTGTGTGTGTATAAAAGTCCATTTGCATTTTTCCATATAATGGGTCTAGTAGCGCTTAGTTGTCTTTAACTTTATTTGAAACAATTTTGCTAGATTACATTGTGACAGCTGTCATCAGCGTGCATTAGAAAAAACATCAAAATAGGTGAATTTCTGTGTAGCCATTTTAATATTGAAGATGGAAGAAAATAAGCAACACATTCAGCATATTATGCTTTATTATTTCAAGAAAGATAAAAATGCAATTGAAACATGAAAAAAAACTTTGCAGTGTGTGGAGAAGGTGTTGTGACTGATTGAACATGTCCAAAGTTGTTTGAGAAGTTTTGTGCTGGAGATTTCTCACTAGACAATGCTCTACAGTTGGGTAGAGCAGTTGAAGTCAGTACTGATCAAACTGAGACATTAATTGAGAAAAATCAACATTATACAATGTGGAAGATTGCCAACATACTCAAAACATCCAAATCAATAAAGTTATTAGTGAAAATGAAAAATGTGTCTTATTTTTATGAAAAAAACTAAATGGACTCTTTGGCTAACCCAATACATATACTTTATGTATCTATGTAACATATAATATATGTAACATATATAAAATATATTTTTTAAATCTCCATTCAAAAGAAGAAAGAACAGAGACCTTTGGGGTCTCTCTTGCTGTGACTCCTACTACCATATCCCTAATCATGTTACAAAAAGAAAATTAGCAATATGCTAAAATAAAGAATTCCACTGTAAGCTTTTAATCGATCATTAATTTCTTCTTTAATCATAAGACAGAGTTTCACATTTTGGAATTTGAGAGTCCTGAGATAAATATCTTTTTATGGTTAAGGAAAGCAGATTAACTTTTGAGGAAATCATCATTTCTTGTTAAAAAGACAAAACAGTACATCAAAGAAAATAATACTAATTGATGGCCTTCTAAATAAAGAATGATCATTTAGTTATACTAAATTGGTTGTCTTATGTCAAATTAATCTCTTCATTATGTGGAACCAGGCTGGCTATTTTGTGTTTCAATCCATCTTTAAGAGCAGCATTTGATTAATCAAGTTAATGATGACAGTTTTTAGCTAGTGACAAGTAATACATTTACTCAAGACCTTTTTCAGATGATCCAAACTACTGTGAGTAAAAGAAAAAGAAGCATCAATTTGGAAGGTGAGATTAGTATGCCTACTTTGAACTCAACACTTACTCTAGCCAAGGAGATCAGAAGTGAGGATTAGTTAATGAGTAAATAAATCTCCACCATAAAAAAAATCACCATCAACCATAAGGCATGCAATTATTTTATGTTAAAGAAGATTAAAACAGCTACATATTTGGGCTAATTTAAAGTTGGTATACCTCAAAAAACAATGTGACAAAACACCATTTTAATTAAACTATCTGCAAGGTAACATCACTAAAATTGCAACAGTTTAGAAGACCCTTCTAGAAAGAAACTGTTAATAAAGAATGAAAGGGCAGCTCATTTGCTTCCTTCATTAACAGTACTAGGTAGCCAATTTGGACAGTCCAGTCTAACAGGGGTTGGCAAACTACCTGCGCAAGGACCGAATCCAGTCTGATACTTGCTTTTATTTTTTCCCTTTAATTTCATATGTATTTTATTTGTGTATCTACATAAACATATCAATTTTGACTTCTGTATGTTTGATAACTCAGAATTACAGTCTTCTTGGAGTGGTGAACACAATGCAATATACAGATGATATATTCTAAAACGGTACACCTGAAACGTATATAATTTTATTAACTAATGTTACCACAATAAATTCAATGAAAAATTAAAAAAAAAAAACAAAGAATTATAGTCTTCTGACCCACTGGGCATTAATTGTACATTAGAAAAGTCATTTTATGTGCAAATGCAATGAGAGACTGTCGCCTGGGGTTTTCCATTTCTTTCTTTTTTTTTTTTTTAAAGATTTTTTTTAAGTACTTTTTTTTCTTTTAGATTTTTTATTTATTTATTTATATTTAGAGAGGAAGGGAAGGAGAGAGGGAGAGAAACATCAATGTGCGGTTGCCTCTTGTATGTCCCCTGACGGGAACTGGCCTGGCAACCCAGGCATGTGCCCTGACTGGGAATCGAACCGCGATCCTTCGGTTCGCAGGCCCGCGCTCAATCCACTGAGCTACACCAGCCAGGGCGGGTTTTCCATTTCTATTTCTCTCTCTGTGTGTGTTTTTAAATTTTTTCTGATACTTTCTTTTTTGAAGTATATTTTATTGGTTCTGCTATTACAGTCGTCATAATTTTTTCTCCCCTTTATCCCTCTCTGCCCTGCATGCCCCTCCCCCACACTCCTGCATTCCCCCTGAACTTAGTTCATGTCCATGCTATGTATGTACATACAAGGTCTTTGGCTTCTCCATTTCCTATACTATTCTTAACCTCCCCCTGTCTATTTTGTACCTACCAATTATGCTTCTTATTCCCTGTACCTTTCCCCCCATTCTTCCCCTCCTCCTCTCTACTGATAACCCTCCATGTGATCTCCATTTCTGTGATTCTGTTCCTGTTCCAGCTGTTTGCTGAGTTTTTGTTATTGTTTTTTAGGTACAGTGTTGACAGTTGTGAGTTTGTTGTCATTGTACTGTTCATGGTTTTAATCTTCTTTTTCTTAGGTAAGTCCCTTTAACATTCCATATAAGGGCTTGGTGATGATGAACTCCTTTAATGTTATCGTATCTGGGAAGCACTTCATCTGCTCTTCCTTTCTAAATGACAGCTTTGCTGGATAGAGTAAATCATGGATGTAGGTACCTGTCTTTCATGACTTGGAATACTTCTTCCCAGCCCCTTCTTGACTGTAAGGTCTCCTTTGAGAAATCAGCTGATAGCTTTATGGGAACTCCTTTGTAGGTAACTGTCTTCTTTTCTCCTGCTGCTTTTAAGATTCTCTCTTTAACTTTAATCTTGGGTAACTTAATTATGATGCACTTTGGTCTGTTTCTTCTTGAATTCAATTTCTTTGGGACTCTCTGAGCTTCCTGGACTTCCTGGAAGTCTATTTCCTTCTCCAGATTGGGGAAGTTTTCCTTCATTATTTGTTCAAATAAGTTTTCAATTTGTTGCTCTTCCTCTTCTCCTCCAGCAGCCCAGTGATTCGGATGTTGGAACATTTAATATTGTGCTGGAGGTTCCTAATCCTCTCCTCACTTTTTTGAATTCTTGTGTCTTCATTCTGTTGCAGTTGAATGTTTATTTCTTCCTTTTGTTCCAAATTGTTGATTGGAGTCACTGTTTCCTTTTCTGTATATTTTCCTTTATTTCACTTTGTATAGACTTCATTTCTTCCTTCATTTTCTGTCTGAACTCAATCATTTCTGTGAACCTACTGATTACCAGTGTTTTGAATTCTGCATCTGATAGGTTGGCTATCTCTTCAGTGCTTAGTTCTTTTTCTGGAGTTTTGCTCTGTCCTTTTTCTGGAGTTTTGCTCTGTCCATGTTTCTTTGTCTTGGCACACCTGTTCCATTGTAAGGGGCAGAGCCTTGGGTATTCACCAGGGTGGGGCAACCCAGGTCACTGCATTGTGTTGCTGTCTGTGGGGGCGGGGTCAGAAAGAACAATGCCGCTTGCTTGCTTGCTTGGCTCTTGCCCCACTTTCAGTCATTTCCCCAGCTACCCAAAAGTGAAACGGGCCATTCTCATGCTGATTCTCAGGTGGGTGGGTTTGTGTACATTCTAGAACCCTGTGGGTCTCTCTCATAGACTCTCCTGTGAGACTTGGAGTTTCTTCCACCACCAGAATCCCCATAGGTTCTTACAGCCAGAGGTTTTGGGTCTTCAGAAACTCTGGGTTTCACAGTCTGTCTCATTCCCCATTTGTTCCTCCTGGCTTATCCATGTGCAAATGTGGGACACCCAGTCAGCCAGCTCCCACCTCACCCTCCCTGTCTGCTACCTTGCCACACTACCCTGGATGCCCATCTCTGCCCCTCCTACTGTTCTGGATGAATGTTTCTTTAACTCCTTGGTGTTGGACTTCCATGGAGTTTGATTTTCTGACAGTTTGGGTTGTTTTTTGTTTTTAAATTTATTGTTATCCTCTTTTGGTTGTCTGAGGAAGTGAAACATTTCTACCTATGCCTCCATCTTGGCTGAAACTCTGACACTTGCTTTTTAAATAAAGTTTTATTATAACAGGGTCACCATAGTTCATTTTTGTGTTGTCTATACCTACTTTCATGCTACAATGGTAGAGTTGAGTCATTGCAGCAGAGACCATACAGGCAACAAACCCTAAGCTATTTACTATCTGGCCCTTTACAGAAACTTTGCTGACCCCTGCTCTAATATATTGGTTTTCAAATTTTTAGTGGTAGAATTGTTTCAAACAAAATCTTACAAGAAAATAAATCATCTGAAAGCAAAATTTGTAGTATATATTAATTTCATAAATTAGAAGTAGGACATTTACTTAATATGAAGTCAGTCAATGAAAACAATCAGGAGTTTTGTTGAACACAAACTTAGACATTAGGTTGATGACAGTTGCACTTGTAGCAGTATTCCTGTTTTGGGGGGTTTGGGGGGGTTTGTATTTTGTTTTGTTTGCAGAGAATTTATTCACACAGAAAAGTGGTTGCAAATAGTAACAGTTTTTTAAAGCTCCCTTGCAAACTCAGGATAGTCTACAGTTAAAAGTTGATAGAAGTTTATTCCTTTCAGAAACTGTGCAAGTTAACTCAGCAGCCCAAGTTAACACATTGCTGATTGCCAAGGTTTTAAAATTCAGTACCTAGTACTTTTGTTATGTGTACTTTTTATTGCCATTTAAAAACAGATTTTTTAACATAAAAGAATTTTTAACTTTCCACAAGGATTAATTATACATAAAGTACATAAAACTGCCTGACAGGTAATTCCTCCCCCACTTTGTGACAAACCTCTCCCGAAAAAGGTTTGTCACAAATTTCAAACAAGTGGTCTTAGTAAGAGCCTTCACGTTCCCTGATGGTAGGACTTTTCATGACACAGTGAGGGACCGAAGCCCAACCCTGGAATGCTTTGCCTAGGCATCAGAGCGAAGACATTTCCATCTCCTCTTTGATGCTGAAATAGAGATATGTGAAGCCCATATGTTGCCAGAGAGAGTAATTGTCTGTCTTGTAGAAGAATGGACTATAAGCGAATGATGCTGATACAACAAGAGAAGCAGAGAGAGAGAGAAAAAAGAGTCGGTGACACTGAAGTCTATGCTTCCAGCTGTCCTCACCTAGCTGCATCCCTGCCTTCTCTGTGATTACAAAAGCCAATAAATTTTATCCTTTCTGTCTGAGGTAATTTGAGCTAGATCTGAGTCGAGTATCCTAACTGAAACACACATGTGCATACACACACAGGCGTAAATGTTTTAATTGCAAATGTATGGATACATATGATAGTGCCTATTTGTCATTCTTTCTGGCTTGGACCAGTTTCTATTGTAGAAACTCCTTTCTAAGTTTGTATAATCCTCCCCATCCTTAACAGTCTTAGTAGGAAGTAGAATTGTTTCACTATATAATCTGAACTACTAACAATAGCTAACACTTTATATATTTACTGTGCATCAAGAACCTTTCTAAGCAATTGCCAAAAATAACATTTAATTTTCACCATGACTACATTACAACTATTATCTATATTTTTTTAAAAAAGGAAATTGAGACACAGAGAGACTAAGTAACCTTCCTAGAGTTCCAATCAATAAATAGAAGAACAAATTGCAACCCAAGAAATTTGGTTCCAGATTCCCTACTCATCCTTTTGTCAACTTTGTCTCTGAAAATCTCAGAGTTGCTTCCCAAGCCTTCATTGCCAAGCCCCCAGCCCAGACATGCAGAGACCTAGTGGTTGCAGAAGGACCAAGTTCCTGGGAAGCAATGACTGCAGTGCCAGAGCCAATATTCACTTTCCATTGAAGAACAATGTCCGCGAAGGAAGCTACAGCAACTCCCTTACCATGGCCATGACAGTGATACCCTCAGTGTAATTTTGGGTGCTGTGCCTTATTGCCTCCTGGCTGCATTATCCTCAACTTTGTTCTCCCTTTTGAAGATTCTGAAAGCTCCCATAGACATTCTCCTAAATGGACCATGGAGTTACATTCTGATAAACCCATTGTCAGTTGAAAATATTGTTAGTCAAAGATGTATTTAATACACCTAACCTACCAATCACCATAACTTAGCCTAGCATACCTTAAATGTGCTTAGAACACTTACAGTTTACACTTGGGAAATTCTCTTGAGTTTTACCTCAAGAGTAACTGCCTTCTTCTTTTTCTCCTTGCCAGAAGCAGGAGATTCAGATAGGAATTTTGTAGACATGATGGGATATAAAAGCACAGAACATAATAGCCAAAAATGCTGTCAATCCCATACACTGTTAGGTGTCCGTTGTCTACCCCAGTGATTGTGGTTGACAGGTTGCTGTAGCTTGCTGCCGCTACCCAGAATCATGAGAAAGGACTGTTTTGTATACTAGTGGTACTAGTCCAGGAAAAGATCAAAATTCAAAATTTGAAGTACAGTTTCTACTGAATACATATCACTTTTGCACCATCATAAGGTCAAAAATATTAGGTTCAGGACCATTTGTATTCCTTTCCTGCTTAAATCAGCTAGCATTTTTTTTGTTGTAGCACTTAATAATCTTTGTGTATAAATGTATTACTAACAGTGGCTACTTCTGGGGAGCAAACTTGGGGAATGGTGATTTTTCTGTTACTTTTTACATTTCCATACTTTTTAAACTTTATGCCTCAAAAAGTCCCCACTGCTCTTCTTTCCAGATAAAAGAAGGCCATGTATTGCATATTAAAATCTTGATTCTTATTCTTCAAACAATAGAAGCCATTGAAGAGTTCTAAGGAGGGCAGTGCCTGGACAGAGATGCATTTTAAAGCATCATGAGAGTGGCTTTGAGGCGGACAAGACTACAAGGAAGGGGACCTGTAAAAGGTCAGTTGCAACAATCCAAGTAGTTTATTTTCAATACTTCAACTAGGGAAGTGGTGAGATAACACCAAAGAATGGGACAGATTTGGGAGAACACTGAGAGGTAAATATGGGAGAGCGTGCTGCCTGAATAGACACAAGAGAGGACATAGTGAAAGCTGCCGAGGGTAATTTCCAAGTTTCTTGTCTTTGTGACTGAAGGTAAAACCATCACGTAAGACAGAAGAAAGAAATGGGAACAAGTTTATGAGAGATGATGAATTCCAGTTGGTCTTTAGTTAAATTCTGAGTATCTATGAGGTTTCTAGAGGGAGGTATCCAATAAGCAGTTGGAAATGGCAACCTGACATTCACAGATTCAACATATCATCAGAATTTAGGTGATGAGACTCGAAATCATGAAAATGAAGAACATCATGTAAGGAAAGTATGAAGTGTGAGCAGAGCATGAAGAAGGAAAGCATGGAATCCATGGGGAATGTGTTAGAGATAAGTAAAGAAAATAAAGAGGATCTCATAAAAGAAATAGAGAAACAGCAGTCAGGGAGGTTAAAGTATTGTGAAATATCTAGAAGCCAAAGGTATATATAATTTCAAAAAAAGAGAAATTATTCAACTATATGAAATTCAGTAGAAAGATCAAATAAGATCAAAGAAAAATGCACCTGGATTTTGCAACTAGAATGTACAGAAAAATGTGCATAATGAATATATTTCTGGGGTGCCGGTCTGGAAAGGCTCCTTTTTACAAAATGTGCTTAGTAACCTAGAATAAAATGTATATATTAGCGATTGAGAATGAGACATCAATATGATAAAAGTTCTGTTCTGATTCAACCTGTCTGCCTACTTTTCTAGTAATTTGGTTTTGATTTTGAATGAGGAAGGCAATTTTTATGTCTTTCTATGGACTCAGAAGCCCATGTTTCTTCACACAGCTGAAGGAATTATAAATGATCTACTCTTGAATATACACACATACTCTCTCCTCTGTTTTTATGACATTTTAAATAAGACTTTAAAAATACTAACTTATCAGAAATACACCAGAGGAAAAAGAAACAGCATGGATATAACCCCCTACTAATGAGGCACTAATGCATAATTATTATAATACACATACTTCTCTCCACAGACGAATATTTATAAACACTGAAACAGTCTAGTTTGCAGTGAAATCTCATGTAAAGATTGTTTTTCTCTTGTGGTTTGTCCTTTTTCTTATTGTGGTAATGTTTAATAAATTTCAAAAGCTCTGCTCAATCTCTGAAAATATCAATTGGACCTATCTGTATATACAGTATATGCTGCCTTCAATGAATATATAGAGATGAGACATTAAACTATATTAAACACATCATCACCTGTAAAAGTAGACAGTTATATCAATTTTAAATACTTAAAATTGAGCTAAAACACAATATGTTAAGACAAAACTAGTTCCATTAAGTAATGTCAATAGATGGAATTTAGAGAGAGGGTCGGGGGAAGCATACAATTAAAGTAGCTCAGATTAAACAATGACAAGGCTTAAGGAAGCCCATTAAATAAAGCACCTTTTCAGCCTGAGTTCTGAACCAGTTGAGAGTTAAACAAGAGATAAGAGATCAAATATCAGTGGTACTACCAGCAAAGGCCAATCCAGGCTAAAGGACACAGCCTAGCTGTGTGTCAGCAACAAATGGATGTAAACTCATTTATTCAGGCCTGCCATCCCATTAAGTCCAAAGCCCACTTTCACATTGTGTATATACTACCATTTGTTCATCTAATTTATACTTTAGAAAATTTACATGGAAAATCAGATGAGCATGTTATCTTCCTGCTAATAAAACACACACACACACACACAATTACACACACAGTGGGAGCAAGTGGCTAGGATTTGTATGCCTGGTTTCTCTCTCAAACTCACTAGATAGATAACTTCTGATACTTCTGTGGGTTGGAGTGAGAGATGGGGCAAGAGAAAAATTCCTCCCCATGGAAACTGGAAGACTGAACAGTAATTGACTCTGACCCTCCTAATAGATACAAATGCTTATTAACTTTTTTAAGTCACGTTTCTATTTTTTTCTTTGCTTTCTCTCAGCTGAAGAGTGGGTATAAACATATTGATATACACTCTATTTTTCTTTGGTCCTACTTGCCAATATTATAATCATAAGTCTACAGATATGTACTGAATATGTATCTATAGACTTTTGTAGGGACAGGGCTTGAGCCTGAAATCATAATTCCTGGACTTAAGATACAACTACTAAGGAAGATTAACATCTCTCAGAAACATCCCTCAAATTACAGTCTACATTGAATAAACACCATTTATTCATTTATCCAACAAGCCTTTACTAAGAGTCTACTATATTCCAACTCAGTGGCCTAAGTCATGGAGATACAACAATGAACTTTCAGTGGAGATGGCAGCGTAGGCAGACATGACTCGATTCCCAGTCTGGGCACATGCCTGGGTCGTGGGCCAGGTCCACAGTGGGGGCCACGTGAGAGGCATAAATAAATAAAATCTTTAAAATAATAATAATAATAATGGGACTGAAAGATAAACAATGTAAAATTCCTAGCTTCTAAGAAATAACTTCCCTTTAAAAAGTTCTAAGAAATAATGTACTAAATTATATTCAAGAAAAAATGCTATAAAATTATTAAAAGTTTAGATAGTCCAAATATATAAGAGAATTCATGAAAAAAGTAGCCTCTCAGACCAGAGAGGGATAAGTTGAACCACTAAATAAGAAGTACTGAGATATCTGGGTAGTCGTCTGGAAAAAAAGCACACTTTTATCCATACCTTACACCTTAAGTCAAATTCCAAATGGGTTAAAGACTTTTAAGTGTACAAAAACAAAGGTTCAAAAGTTCTAGAAGAAAAAACATGGGGAATTTTTTTAAATCTTAGAATAAGGAGAGTCTCATTATGACTCAAATCCTAAAGGCCATGTTCTCACCAGGAGATTTGAGTGGTGAAGGACCTGCTTGTAAACCCCCTCATGTGGATGGAAGAACTTATGGTAGTTTCCTCCTTCAACACCAGCAACAGAGAGCCAGCCTTCATTGTTTCTAGCCTCTGACCTCTTTTAGACCCTCCAGTTAGGTCAGGCCCACCCAAAATAACCTCCCTTTTGATTAACTTCAAGTCAAGTGATTAGAAACTTGAAGTAAGTCTCAAAAATGTCTTCATCTCTACCATCTTCTCTTGGTTAGAAGTAAGTCGTGGGTTCTCCTTTCATTTAAGGAGAGGAGATTATACATGGTGTCACTCAGTAGGGATCACTTTACGGTGTGTGCCACATCTCCTTAATATATGAGTTCCAAGAGCTCTATAAGAAAAAGTCCTGTAGGGAAACTGACTAAGAAAACAAACAGTTGAAATATACAAGTTCCAGACAAAATATTCAAGTAGTCCTTAAGCATACAAAAAGATGTTTAACCTCACATGTACTAAGAAAAATACCTTTTAAAAATATCTATCAGATTGGCAAAAATATGAAACAGTGTAAACTGCCAAATACTTATGGAAAACAGTTAGTAATTGGCCATATCTACAAAAGTATGCCCACTTGGACCTAGAAATCCCTCTTTGAAAAATTTATCCCAAAGATCTGTCAGCATACATGTCAAATTACATAGATTTTAGCAACATTTGTAAGAGTAAAAAAATTGGAAATAACCGAAATATGAGATGTCAAATAGGAATCGGTTAAATTGACTATGGTATATGCATTTCCTAGAGTAATATACAACTATATAAAGAATGGGGATATATACCAAATACTGCTATGAAAAAAAGTAATATGTGGGGGGTGGGGGTCCACCCACAGGGCCACCCCGGCCACCATGGATGAGGATAAGTCTACCAAGTCATGATCTGCTTAGGGAGGAAAGGTGGCCAATCTCTCAAAGGAGAAGGGCCAAGAGCCTCTTCGTCAATGGGCTTTTATTAGGTTCCATTTGCACAGGAATACAGGTAAAGCTCATTAATCATTGTCAGGCAGTAAGGATCAAACAATAAATAACACACAAAGAACTCTGAGGGCCTATTTTGAGTCAGGCTCAGATACTTAAATAGCCATAAAACTTTGGGGAACAAACTCACTTCTTGCTTGGCCCCTTATCATTTAATTGAGAACATTCTAAACAAAGCAGGTTTTATAGGATTTTACATATTCTTTCTTACTCCTGATAACCCTAGGAAACCCGCCCTTTCTAGCACAGGGAGGTGCCCACTACCAGCATTGTCTCAGGCTTAATTCAGGCAGGGGAAGTAAGGCAGCCAAGAGATTAGGAGACTTCTTGCACACAGAATGTGGACTAAGGCTTTGTTTTAGATGAGGGGCGAGAGTCCATCACCCCCTTTTGCTATAGCCCCCCAAGTCTTTCCCTGGGGCCTCCCCGTGATCATGCCTGTCTTAGGTCGTTCCCACCTTGGGGAATCTTACCCATCACTGGCTAACTGAGCAAGCATTGGGGGCCAGGCAGGGTGAAGAAAAAGGAGCAGAAGTGGTGCTCTTGCCAGGGAGATAAGCTTTGTCTCCTTAGTGGCTTATGGTCTGAAGGTAGCTCACTCAGCCTTAGCCATCGGGGGGTTACAGCTTCTGAAACCAGGCAGGGCATTTCCCAACAAATATGTACAACAGTATATATAACAGTTATATTTTATACAAAAAGCAGAGAAAAAGAATATCATTTTTATTTCTTTCATATGCATAAATAAATTCTAAAAAATAAGGATACATATCTTGAAGGAATATAGCCATTTACATATATGGGGATAGATAGATGATAATGACAGATAAATAGATAGATGGATAGATAGATAGATAGATAGATAGAATCTTCTACAACTCCTATCTTGTAGTTGTTTCTTTGATACTACCTAGTCATAGCCAAACCTCCAGTGTTAAGTTGAATGAGAAACAAGTTGTAGTCCTATAGATGCAACAGTAAACTGGTGATTGCTAAATTCATAATTTCCCAAATTTACCATATTCATACTTCTTATGCATTTTCTGCCTCTTCCTATTCTTCAAGGTACTGTCATAGCCCAGCTCTATAACTGATAGATACTACTTATATACCCTAAGTAGTTATACTTGATGGAACAAGAGCAGAAAGGGACCTCTAACCATTACCTCCTTGTATGCTCAACAAATAATCTCTAAACTAACTTCTATAGAATTTTACAGTCAGAAAATATTTTTCAAACATCTGCAATTGTCTAAATAGACTTCAGAGAATGTGGCAACTCGAGCTCCTGTATTTACCTCTGCTTCCTCTTGTACACTACCAAAATGACAAAACAGGAATCAAAAGCTAAGCCCACAAGGACAAGCAGAACAGAAAAGGAGATGAAAACAGAAGAGAGATCCTTCTATCTCACTTGAACAGGTGGTCGTTCATTTTGTAGAGCAAGAAAATCTGAAGTCTGATCCTATAAAGGGAAAAAATAACAAAAGAACTTTATTCTCAATTTAAAAAATACTGATTAAAAAAAAATAAAAAAAAAAAAGAACTTTATTCTTGCCACCAGAACCACAGGAAAGCAAAGAAGTACAGGACACCAAGGAAGTTGGATGAATAGTCTATATAGGTTTTGTTGTCCAAAGCCTTTGGACCAACCACACGGGCATCTCCAAAAGTTTGTTAGAAGTGCAGAATTCGACTTCCAGCCAACATGGAGGCATAGGTAGATACACTTTGCCTCCTCATGCAACCAAAAGAAGGACACAACAATTTAAAAACAAAGAAACCCCAGAAATTACAGAAAGTCAAACTGCATGGAAGTCTGACAACTAAGGAGTTAAAGAAGACACATTCATCCAGACCAATAGGAGGGGTGGAGACAGGCAGCTGGGCAGAGAAGATGCACAGCAAGGCAGTGGCTGGTGGAGCAGGCAGTCCCACATCCACATGCAGATAAACTGGGAGGAACAACTGGGGAGCGAGGCAGACTGTGCAACCCAGGGTTCCAGCACAGGGAAATAAAGCTTCAAACCACTGATTGAGAATGCCTATGGGGTTGAGGCAGCAGTGGGACAAACTCCCAGCCTCATAGGAGAGTTTATTGGAGAGACACACAGGGCCCTAGAATGTACACAAACCCACCCACCTGGGAATCAGCACCAGAAGGGCCCAATTTGCTTGTGGGTAGTCGGGGAAGTGACTGAAATCCAGGAGAGAGCAGAGTAAGTGCCATTGTTCCCTCTTGGACCCCTTCCCCACATACAGCATTACAACACAGTGACATGGGTTACCCTACCCTGGTGACACCTAAGTCTCTGCCCCTTACTACATAATAGGCATGTGAGACAGGAAAAAAAAAAAAATGGCCCAAAAAAAAGAACAGATCAAAGCTCCAGAAAAAAATGCAACTAAGACAAAGAAATAGCTAACCTTTCAGATGCACAGTTCAAAACACTGATAATCAGGATGCTCACAGAATTGGTTGAATATGGTCGCAAATTAGATGAAAAAATGAAGGCTACGCTAAGCAAAATAAAGGAAAATGCAGAGGGAACCAATACTGATGGGAAGGAAACTTGGACTCAAATCAACAGTGTGGGCCAGAAGGAAGAAAGAAACATTCAACCAGAAAAGAATGAAGAAACAAGAATACAAAAAAAATGAAGAGAGGCTTATGAATCTCCAGGACATCTATAAATGTTCCAACATCCAAAATTATAGGGGTACCAGGAGAAGAGGAAGAGCAAGAAATCAAAAACTTATTTGAACAAATAATGAAGGAGAATTTCCCCAATCTGGCAAAGGAAATAGACTTCCAGGAAGTCCAGGAAGCTCAGAGAGTCCCAAAGAAGTTGGACCCAAGGAGGAACACACCAAGGCACATCAGAATTACATTACCCAAGATTAAAGATAAGGAGAGAATCTTAGAAGCAGCAAGAGAAAAGGAGACAGTTACCTACAAAGGAGTTCCCATCAGACTGTCAACTGATTTCTCAAAAGAGACTTCACAGGCAAGAAGGGCCTGGAAAGAAGTATTCCAAGTCATGAAAGGCAAGGACCTACATTCAAGATTACTCTATCCAGCAACGCTGTCATTTAGAATGGAAGGGCAGATAAAGTGCTTCCCAGATAAGGTCAAGTAAAAGGAGTTCATCATCACCAAGCCCTTATTATATGAAATATTAAAGGGATTTATCCAAGAAAAAGATAAAAAATATGACAGTAAAAAGACAGCAAACTCACAGATATTAACAACCACACCTAAAATGAAAGCAAACTAAGAAAACACGGAGAATAGGAATAGAACCACAGAAATGGAGATCATATGGAGGGTTAGCAACAGGGGAGTGGGAGGAGGAGAGAGGGGGAAAGGTACAGAGAATAAGTAGCATGAATGGTAGGTAGAAAATAGACAGGGGAGGTTAAGAATAGTATAGGAAATATAGAAGCCAAAGAATTTATATGTATAACCCATGGACATGAACTAAAGGGGGGAATGTGGGTGGGAGGGGGTGTGGAGGAGAATAAAGTTCAGGGAAATGGGACAACTATAATAGCATAATCAATAAAATATATTTTTAAAATGAGCAAAAAAAAAAAGAAGAAGAAGAAGAAGAAGAAGAAGTGCAGAACTCCAGGCCCCACTCCAGACCTACTGAATCAGGGACTTACTTTAACAAGATTTCTAGGTGATTTATAAACACATTAAAATTTGAGAGGCCTTGATATAACAAATCCCAGATTCAATTCTCAGAACTCCCCTCACATCCCACAGAGCCACGAAACTGCTTCCTCCCACCCCAGCAGAAAACAAGAGGTTTTCACCTTGGCCAGGTTGAACCTGAGAGCTCCCAGACCAGCATAACTGAAGACAGGACCAAGTGGCAAAGAACAGGGCTTCTGTCCAAATCTACTCAGTGAAGAGCAAGGCATGCATACCTTTATCCTGTTCAGCTTCACAAGGTCTAGCACAGGCTTCCATTCCCAGGCAGAACATTAGAGTTTCCCCTTAGGAGAGAAATCAACTAGTTCAAGTGATAAGACCTACCTGTGCTGGTATTAAGAGTCCCAATTAAGAGTCAGTTCATCATGTTATCATCTCTACAGTCAAAAGACAGCACAGCACACAAATGTGACCCAAATAAGAGAAGTCTGCATTCTTTCTCTCAAATTAATCTCTGGCCCGGCACATACAATAAAAATGGCAAATGCTACAACCATTGATAATGGCTGTCTGTGGCAGTCAGGCAGGATAAAAAGATGTAATTTATTTGCAGTGCATTCCACCAGTCTGGTAGAAGATGTAGTCATACAGGTGATAATATTATATTAACAGACTACATTTGAGAAATTGTGATTTGTACTTTCCCTGAATTACCTCATTCAATCCTCAAGACTGAGGTTAATACAACTGTCATCCCTTTCCCTGGGTAAGGAATTTGAGAGTTAAAGGGATTAAACAGACTACTAGATAAAATGGCAGATGGAATATCTCCCTATCCTTTTTGCTTCCTCCAGAAGCAGCACTCATTTTGTTTAAATGAGATAGTGTGAACAGGAAACATGACAACATTTTGGGGAACTGATAAATAAATTGAGATTGATAAATGACTTAGCAGTTCCCAGAACACTGAATCTTAAAAAATAAAATAAAATAAAACAAAATAAAATAAAAGGCAGTGAACCAATCTAACTCATAAAGCAGAATCTGCGATGATCAGGAATTAGAATTCCAGGTTTTTCTTGGAGTGAGGGTGAACAGGGAAGAGTGACTAAAAATAAGGATTTGCTGAAACTTTTGTTTAAGAAGTAATCAGGTAACTTCACATCGGCCTCCACTCTTGCCCCTCTCTCATCTAGGAGAAAAGACTGATTCATTCTCAAGGTGGTGAACTGGCACAAGAATCCATGACTTGGGAGAACGAGGTACAGTTAAGGGCATGAGTGCCATACTGAAAACAGACTTACCTCCTTGGGCCACAGAACACTGGCAATCAAGCATTCACCTTCCAGGCAGGAGATTGTAGGTATCCCTGCAAAACCCAACTAGAGTCTGATTAATCCAAGAGGAAAGTCCTAAAGACACTGACTCTAGAGGTTCTCCAGTAAATAGATCTCTCGACTGGTAAGTTGCAGTGACAAGCCATGTTCATGGGCTTAGAGCTACCAATCCACTTTAAATAATATGTAATTATTCATGAAAAGATTGGCAAAGCTCAGAATATGTGGCGGTATTCAATACTGCTAGAATATAAGGAAACCGGACTCTCCCACACACAATTAGTAAAAATTGGCGTAACCTCTTTGGAAAGCAATCTGACTGACTATACATTTCACAGCAATTTAACTACCAGGAATTTACCTCTCAGCAATTTCATTAGCAACTTACTTGCAAAAATAAGCCAAGCTACATGTGCAAAGATGTTCACTGAAGCATTTTTTATCATAAAAACCAGGGGAAAACTTTACCACCAATAAAAAAAAAAAAACAGTTTAAGAAACTAGGTCCATTCATGAATGGAATACTATGCAAGCTTTACAAAGAATGAAGTAGATCTATATGTGTTGATACAGCGCTATCTGCAAGGTATACCAAAAAGTCAAAAGAAATAGCATGCAAGAAAGCAAATATAGTATACTACCATTTCTATATAACATATGTGTACATATTACATTTACACAAACTCATTTATATATACCTACATCTATGTTTATACTTGGAAAGAAAATGTTGGATGCATTTCTGGAAATTGTTAACAATAACTATATCTGGAAAGAGGAATTGTGGGTGCGGGATGTGAGAGAAGATTTGTTTTTCATTGTATACATCTGATTGATTTTTTTTTACCATATGCATGTTTTTTAATTAAAAAAACAAAATATTAAAAGGACATATTTAAAAGTTGTGTATCTTTATTTGAAGCATTAGCTGCTATTAGAAATAGCAGATCCCTAATCTATATCCTTGACCTTGAACTCTCCTTTGACACCAGGACATGTAAAATGAAAATTCAACCAGTCTAAGACTAAGCTCTTGATCTGGCTACCACTACCATCAAACATGTTTCTGTTCCTACATTTCCTAATTTCACCACCTGTCATCCAGTCTCTTGAGTCAGAAACCTAGAAATTACACAAGACTACAACTTTCCCTTCACCCCCTACATTGAGTCAACAAATGCCATCAATTCTACCTCTTAAATTGCTTATGAATCTCCCAATCAGCCATCCCCTCTGCCTTAATTTGTGCCGTTATCATACCTCCCCCAGATTACTATCATATCCTTTTTATTAACTCAGCATTCACTATCTCCTGAATCCATATTCCCCAGAACTGGTCTTTCGATGGTCCCAATTTGACCAGCCATTCTCCTGCTTAAAATCCTTCAAGAGTTCTTTGTCTTCTTACCACATACCTGTGATCTGTTCCCTGCCTACCTCATCTACCACCTCTTCACTCTTTACTTCCCTACCCCTTCAACACACAATGTACCACTCTAAATATCTGCAGGCTCTCCAATTACACCCTCCAGAGCCCATGTTGTTCCTTCTTCCTGGAGTGTTTTTGTTCCCTCCTCTATCTAATTCCCATTATACATTTATGCAGTTTTACTTGGTACCTTTACTCTGATTATGCACCTCTTTATATTGCATCTTTTATCTTCCTATCCTCAAATATCCTCAAATTTTAGCACAGTTCCAGAGCATAATGGGCTCTCAAGTAAATATTTGTTGAATAAAGTAATCTAGAAAAGCCAAATATTCTAATGTAGGTAATGACAGTTCTTCCAGCCTAAAATAAGGTCTTCCTTGAAAATAGTGATTCCTGTCAATGCATCTTTAAAAAAATATATACAGCTTTTTGTTTAGATTTTTTTTTATTTATTTTTAGAGGAAGAGAAGGAAAAAGAGAGGGAGAGAAACATCAATGTGGGGTAGCCTCTTACAGGCCCCATCCTGGGAACCTGGCCCACAACTCAGGCATGCACCCTGACTAGGAATTGAACCCGCAGCCCTATGGTTCTCAGGCCCACATTCAATCCACTGAGCTACACTAGCCAGGGCTCAATGCATCTTTTCATTTGTGTTGATAAGACTCATTCTCCTAACTGACATCTTAAAATACCTGTGGTCAATATTTTTTTACGTGTGCCTTAAAAATTAAAGTAGCCACACTACATGGAGAGGCCCACTGAGAGGAATTATCAAGCGATGTGACAAAATTGGTATACGTGGCTCAAGTAAGAAAGTAATGGCTGTCAACCAATTAATGTTAATATAAATGTTATAAAATATGTTATAAAAATGTGGCTAGCTTTTTAAAATTGTGGCATTGCCCATAAGGGAAAAACTCCAATTCATTTAACCTAGGATATATTATAGATGTAGTAAATAATGTTTACTAGAACAACAGAATCAGAAAAAGACAATTCAAACTATATAAAGCTCTATGTAAAATGTAAAACATTTAAACCTCAACTCATTTTCCTGTTGCCTAAATGTCCTGTACTTGCAGAAACATTCTCCATCACCTTGACAGTTTTCTTTTGTATACAAATTTTATTTACCTGAATTATTAATGCTGCTTTTGTTTGTGCCTATATCTTAATTTCTATCTCTTCATTCACCTGTCACAAGTGTTCTGGTTCACATTTCAGGAGATGATAAACAACATATTTCTGGGAAACTGGGTAGTGTCAACAGTGTTTTTGTACTGCTAGAAGATTATTCTGTTTTCCCAGTTTTTTAAAAAATGAGCATTTCTCCTTTTTTATAAACTGTCAATCACTGAAATTATACTTTAAATTGAATTGAATGGATAAAAGAAAGACTTTAAAATATGGATTGTGGGTCAGACATGAAAATATAGTACACAGAGACTCAGTGAGCAAGCGATTTGCAATATAAAATATGTTCCTACAGGAATAATTCCTCAGGCCAATAATAACAAACAGCAATTAGTAATGTTCAATAGAATATTAGTTTAGTTGTATAGCTAAAATCTTCAGATTTTTACTACCATCACCCTATACAGCATACAATGTCCATGCTCAAAACCTGTGTAATTCAGTCAGAAGTTTTGCTGAAACAAAAGTTATGAATAGAAAGCAAGACAAGGGTTGAGATTATAGCAAGACAAACTACTCAACTTTAATTGAAAAGGAGAGGATTATCAGTCTGTCAGATCTTTAAAGAATATGCTTGTAGTTTTCTCTGTTTCATTTTACAATGAACTAAATTGTAATGATTGAAAAAGGAAGAGAAAGCAAGTCCATCTTTTTGCAAGTCTCTTGCAATTTTTAAGGAAGAATAATGCCTCACCAATTGCCACTGAATCACAAAGATCCACTTGAGATATTAGGAGACCATATATACAAACACCCTGTGATTGCAAACAGACAAGCCTATTGGGAAGAAAAAAGTATTCTGTCTTTGATTTCTTTTAGAATGACAATACGAAAAGGACAGTAATATGTATTTTATGCCCTGTAAATTCACAGTGGGGTTTTAAAGAGGTAAGAATCTTTGAACTAACAAAGGTCCATCACTGTGCACTTTATTCTTCACAAATGCCTTATAAAAGAAATCATGCTAGACGGAGGGACCCGCTGGCTTTTACCACTACACCTTTAGTAACATAACCCCTTTCCAGGCTGTGTCATCCCAGCCAGAAAAGACCACATCATTGACTCCTCTTGGACCTCTCCTCTTATCGCATAGAGCTGTTTTCAGTCCATGCCCTGTGAAAGCACTCACTCATTGGCTTACATCTGAGTGTCTCTTTGTACTAGAGCAAAGCCTGAAGTCTACAGGCTGCATTACATTGATTAAAGTAGTCCTGAAGACTACCTCAGCTTTTATACTGCCCTTAGATTAAAGATCAAAAAAGCTTCCTTTTTCAGAGGATGTTTTAGTTTTGGTTGGGGAAGTAATTTGGATGAGATGTTGGGTGTTCTGGATTTTCTTTTTTCTGGTTTCATTTTATTTTCTCTGTAATTTTCTGAGGTCAACAAAAATACAAAGTTTTTTCCATCAGAAAAGGAGAGGTGGTTTTTACTACAAATGATTTCTAATAATTCCTTTCTTCCATAAAGACAGCAGTTGCAGCTGCTGAAACTGAAGAAATCATCACTGTGTCCTGAGGAAGTATTCATTTTGGGCCCTGGGAAGGAAGCCCTGTGGACATACAAGTTTCCTAGATGGAATGGAATGGAAATGGCTCCTCAGTCAAATATAAAATCTAAAACAAAACTGGAGGTCAAAAAATCAAATAGTCTACATGTGAACCAATCAAAAAAATATCAAGGAAACAAAACGGCACACAGCACACTTTGAGTGTCTATTTTGTGCCCTAGTAGGACAAGTTAAAGCAAAGCGGTTGAGAACCTGAGTACAAGAGTTGATCCTCTGGGTTATTCAACCAGCTTCACCAGTCACGTGACCTTGAGCTCAATTTTCCTATCTGTAAAAATGAGGATCATAATGGTATCTAACTTTTAAGAAAAAAGTTATCTTAAGCATTTACCACAGTACCTGGTATATAGTACACACTCACCATACTTTAGCAATTATTGTCATTCTATATAAAATATGTTCTGCAGTTCAACAAAGCAAATTTAGATATAGTATATGGTATGGTTAGACACACTAGGCTTAGCCCCCAAAGATCTGGGCTTTAGCCCTGAGTAGTGTGGCTCAGATAGTTGGATGTCATCCCACAGAGCGAAAGGTCGCTGGTTTGATTCCTGATCTGGGCACAGGATGTGTGTGAGATGCAACCAATCAATGTTTCTCTCCCTGTCTTTCTCCTTTTTCCTCTCTCTAAAAATAAATAAATAAAATCTTTTTAAAAAAATCTCTGGAATATCTTCTATTTAAAAAATAAAAAAGGTCTGGGCTTTAGTTATGGTCCTGCCATTTACTTGCTGTGTGACTATAAGCAAGTTTTGAAGCCTCAGTATCTTCATCTGTTAAATGAGGGAGTTAAACTAGACTGAAGTTTTATGTACCCAAATGCTGTCTCAGCAGCACCACGCTCTGTGTGCAGACCTGAATTACTGCAGTAGTTCAGTCAGTAAGTTGCAATAGCTATGTGTGGTGTCAGAGGGGCACTAGATTCACCAGGGGGAATCACTTTGTAAGTTATATAAGTGTCTTATCACTGGGTTGTAGGCCTGAAACTAGTATAATATTGTATGTCAACTGTAATTTTAAAAAAATTTTTAACTAAATTACTGCTATTCCCCAAATCCTGTTCCACTTGGTTAAAAAAGAATTTTATTTCTCTTTCCTAAACCCACATTTCAATAAATTTTCCCATTTCAGCAAACAGCACTGCTATTCATTTCATCTAGTCTCTCATGACAAAAAACCTTTGAAATCATCCTTGATACCTCTCTTTTTTCCATAATCCATATTAAATCCAGCAGCAAGTCCTACTGGCACCTACCCACAGTAAATATCCAGAGTTTGACTACTTCACCTTAGGCCTGCAGCTGTCCCAACTCATAGATTATATGAGTTGTTGTATTCTATATTATTACTTTTTTCCAAAATGTGTTTATTGGGGTGTTTCCCCACTCGTCTTGATTCAGGGCGCTTTTAGTGCTGCTCCCCTCTGAAGGAGCAGCCTTCCGTCAGCCTCGCTTCCCCTCCTGTGGGCTGACAGAGGACAGTGCAGCAGCCAACAGCAAAGCTACCGTCTGTGCACGGCTGAAGGCGGTGCTGATTTTACAGCACCCTGGGCGTTTCACACCCATGGAGTAGGATTGGGGCTCTACGCCAGGCATTCATTTCTTCTTTTGTTTCTTCTTCTCCTCTTCTGGAGAGGGATGAAGGAGATCCTTAGCAAGAGGCGTGTTGTCATGGGGAGGTCGTTACCACAAGAAAGGCTATAAATTATTACTTTTAACATTTTTCTATACTGCTAGAATCTTAGAACACTTTAATTCTATCTCATCCTCTTTATTTTTGCATTATTTTGTTATGCATTTAGCTATATATCAATTTAAAAGTTTAAGAAACATTACTATTATTGTTAGGTAAAGTCAATATTCATTTGTATTTATCTATGTATTTGCCTCTTCTGGTATTCTTTATTCCCTCTTGAATTTATATGCTTCTTTTTCTATTAACTTAACTATTTTCTATCAGTACAGGCCTGGTAGCAACAAACAGTCTCCATTTTTGTATGAAAATGTCTTTATGTCATCTTACTTTTTAAACTTTATTTTCATCAGGTACTGAATTTTAGCTTGACAGTTATTTTCATTCATCATGCTAAAAATGCTATTCTATTGCCTTCTGACTTTCAGGGTCTTAATTGAGAAGTTGGATGTAAGTCTAATTGATGTATTGATTTTTTTAAATAAATTTTATTGATTATGCTATTACAGTTATCCCAATATTTCCCCCTTTTGTCCCCTCCACCTGGTGTCCTGCATTCCCTCCAGCAATCCTCCCCTTAGTTCATGTCCATGAGTCACGCGTATAAATTCTTTGGCTTCTCCATTTCCTATACTATTCTTAACATCCTCATCTATTATGTACCTACCAATTTGTACTTCTTAATTCCTGCATCTTTTCCCCTATTCACCCTCTTCCCCTTCCCAACTGAGAACCCTGCAAATGATCTCCGCATCGGTGATTCTCTTTCTGTTCTGCTTGTTTGCTTAACTTGTTTTATTAGATTCAATTTTTGATACATATAAATTAATTGCCATTTTAATGTTCATCATTTTTATCTTATTTTTCTTAAATAAATCCCTTTAACATTTTCTATATAATGGTTTGGTGATGATGAATTCCCTTAGCTTTACCTTGTCTGGGAAGCACTTCACCTGCCCTTCAATTCTAAATGACAGCTTTGCTGGATAGAGTAATCTAGGTTGTAGGTCCTTTCTTTTCCTCACTTTGAATACTTCTTGCCAGTCTCTTCTAGATTGCCAAGTTTCTTTTTGATAAATCAGCTGACAGTATTAATGGGAATTCTTTTTAGGTAATTATCTGCTTTTCTTTTACAGCTTTTAAGATTCTTTATCTTTAACCTGTGGCATTTTAATTATGATGGGTCTTGGATTGGATCTCTTTGCATCCATCTTGTCTTGGACTTTCTGTGCTTCTTAGACTTGTATGTCTAGTTCCTTCACCAAATTAGGGAAGTATTCTTTCATATTTTTTTCAAATAAGTTTTTGATTTCTTGCTCTTTCTCTTCTTCTTCTGGCAAACCTATGATTCCAATGTTGGTACATGTGAAGTTGTCTCAGAGGCTCCTTACCCTATCCTCATTAAAAAAATTTTTTTCTTCTTGCTGTACTGATTGAATGCTTTTTTCTTTCTTATGTTCCAAATCATTGATTTGATTCTTGGTTTCATCCACTCCACTGGTGATTTCCCTGTAACATTTTCTTTATAACACTTACTTTAACCCTCATTTCTGCTTGGGTCTTTTTTATGTTGTTGAAGTACTATGAGTTCCTTGAAAATCCTAATAACCAGTATCTTGAACTTTGCATCTGGTAGATTGCTTATCTTCATTTCGTTTAATTCCTTTTCTGGAGTTTTGATCTGTTCTTTCATTTGGGCCATATTTCTTTGTCTCCTCATTTTGGCAGCCTCCCTGTCTTTGTTTCTATGTATTATTAGGTAAAGCTACTTTGACTCTGTCTTAGTAGCATAGCCCATTGTAGAAAAGCACACCTGTAAGTTGGATGGGGCAGAGCCTTAGGTAATCTTGGGGATGGGGCAACCTTTATTGAGTTTTGGCCAAAATGGAGGTACAGGTAGAAACGCTTTACTTCCTTGCACAACCAAAAGAAGGATAACAGCCAATTTAAATCAATAAACAAACAGAAGTGCCAGAAAATCAAACTGCATGGAACTCTGACAACCAAGGAGTTAAAGAAACATTCATCCAGACCAGTAGGAGGGGTGGAGACAGGGAGCTGAGCAGAAAGGATGCTCGGCAAGGCAGTGGACCATGCCAGTAAGGCAAGGCTGGCTAATGGGAAAACTAAAGACTCAAAACCTCTAGCTGTAAAATACTGTGGAGGTTGCGACAGTGGGAGAAACTCCCAACATCACAGGAGAATTCAGTTGGAAAGTGGGGCAAGAGACAAGCAAGCAAGCAAGGGGCATTGTTCCCTCTTGGACCCCACCACCACAGACAGCACCACAACACAGCAAAGAAGGTTGCCCCGCCCTGGTGAATACCTAAGGCTCTGTCCCCTTACAACACAACAGATGTGCTAAGACAAAGAAATATGGCCCAAATTAAAGAACAGAACAAAACTCCAGAAAAAGAGCTAAGTGATGAGGAGGTAGACAACCTTTCTAAAGCAGAGTTCAAAACACTGGTAATCGGGATGCTCACAGAAATGGTTGAGTATGGTTGCAAAATAGAGGAAAGAGTGAAGGCTATGCAAAGTGAAATAAAGGAGAATGCACAGGGAACCAACAGTGATGTGAAGGAAACTGGGAGTCAGATCAATGATTTGGAACAAAAGGAAGAAATAAACATTCAACTGCAACAGAATGAAGAAACAAGAATGCAAAAAAAAAAAAAAGGGGGGAGAGGTTTAGGAATTTCTGGGACAACTTTGAAGATTCCAACATCCAAATCACAGGGCTGCCAGAAGGAGAAGAGAAACAGCAAGAAATCAAAAACTTATTTGAACAAAGAATGAAGGAGAATTTCCCCAATCTGGCAAAGGAAATAGACTTCCAGGAAGTCCAGGAAGCCCAGAAAGTTCCAAACAAGTTGGACCCAAGGAAGCACACACCACAACACATCATCATTAAATTACCCAAGATTAAATATAAAGAGAGAATCCTAAAAGAAGCAAGAGGAAAGGAGAGAATTACCTACAAAGGAGTTCCCTTAAGACTGTCAGCTGATTTCCTAAAAGAAACCTTGAAGGCAAGAAAGGGCTGGAAAGAAGTATTTGAAGTCATGAAAGGCAAGGACCTACCTCCAAGATTACTCTATCTAGCAAAGCTTTCATTTGGAATGGAAGGGCAGAAAAAGTGCTTCCCAGATAAGGTCAAGTTAAAGGAGTTCATCATCACCAAGCCCTGATTATATGAAGTGTTAAAGGAACTTATCTAAGAAAAAGGAGATGATCAAAAACACAAACAGCAAAATGACAACAAACTCCCAACTATCAACCACTGAACCTAAACAAACAAAAACAAACCAAGCAAACAACTAGAACAGGGACACATTCACAGAAGTAGAGATCACATAGAGGGTTATCAGTGGGGCAAAGGAGGGGGGAAATGGGGGAAAAGGTACAGGAAGTAAGAAGCATAAATGGTACATACAAAATAGACAGGAGGAGGTTAAGAATAATATATAAGAAATGGAGAAGCCAAAGAACTTATATGTATGACCCATGGACATGAACTAAGGGTGGGGGTGATGCTGGTGGGAAGGGGGGTGCAAGGCAGAGGGGAATAAAGGGGGAAAATGGGACAACTGTAATAGCATAATCAATAAAGTATATTTTAAAAAAGATCCTAGGCACATAGTTATACAAGTTTCATTTGTAAGTGAGAAGGAAAAAAAAAATGTTCCCACTGACCTATGCTATACTTTCTCTGAGGATGAAAAAGGACTCTATGCTTATGAAACTTCACAAAATAATGACTACATAAGATCTAAACAACACGGGTCTGGAAAAAAAATGCATTTCATCAAAAAGGTCATTAGTAATCACTCACACAGACCTGGTGTTTTCTTCTCACCTCTACAAAAAGTATCAATTTGTTCTCTCTGTCTGGGCAATTTCCCATCATTCCTCAAGACAAGATTTCCCTGAAGTCCCAGCTTAGAAGTTACAAGGATTGTTAGGTATACCTTTGATACCTACCCCTTTTCATTTCAATACACATCTTTCATGATTCCACTGGCCCAAGAAGGGCATGGTTTGGTTTTATTTGCTTATATCAAATAACATAAAAAGAATGAGTCATTACAAAAGATAAAACTTAATCAAGTTATAACTTAAAATGAACACTAATTACCTTACACTTTGGCAAAACCGTTTTGAAACAACATAAATCTATGACCCAAAAGAAAATTCTTTTATGGATGAAATAATGCAAATTCTCTCTGGTGTTATTCTTAGCTCAGCTTATTGGCATCATCAATCATAGGCCACAACTAATATTCCTTCTTTATATAAAAGTTCAAGGTAATTTGAGATTTATACAATTTTTACTTACTTTTCACAATTAACCTTGATACATTTTTAACTCCTAAGTACTCATTATTTTAAATCTAAGTAACGACCAAATAACAAATTACCTGAGAATTTTTTTATAATTAGTAAAGCTAGACCTCTCAGAAACGAAGATGATTTTTCTTCGAATTAGCCTTTGGGATTCAGATATGTGAAATGCTTCTTCCTTCTGAGATCAAAACTGAAAGCACTTTTGTCTGTAGATTTTCGGGAGCATGATGACCATAAATGAAAAGTGTTAGTTTTCACTTCTGAGGCTTAGCCTATAATTCGGAAGTTTCAAATGGTGGCCAGCAGACCAAACCTGACACATAGGTGAGTTTTATTCAACTTATCAATGGTTTTAAAATTTTGCATTCATTACCAAGATTTAAATATTTAAAAATTTAAAAATTCAGATGTCCGGCTTTAGAGCAACAAGTATAAAGGACTCATGGACAAAAACTATGGGGGGTGGAAATGGGAGGAAGGTGGGGAGGGCTGGGGTGGTGGGCTGGGGTGGGGTAAAAGACAGAAAACTGTACAATATCAACAATTAAAAAATACTGATTAAAAAAAATAAATAAAAAATAAAATAAAATAAAAAGACTGCACCAACTGAGCCTCGCACAGAGAAGCAGGCCAAGCAGGAAGGGGAGTCAACGTTGAGCGCACGCTCATTTGCCAGGCCAGGTCTCCATCTCACTGACGGGAAGCAGCATCTTTTTCTAATTTGCACAAGGGTACGATGAAGTCAGTCTAGCAGTGATGCTGTCCCTAGGCCCTCGTTCATACATGGTAGCCACCACCTGGAAGTTTTAAACAAAGGATCTAAGCTTGAATGCTACAGTCCCTGCCACTCCTTGTTATTATCCTCCTGCTTTACTGTGTTGTGAGACCTGCCTGGTTTCTGTATAGACATCCGAGTATAAAACTTCTGGTCAGCAGCCAGAAGAAAACGATACTTCTGATGTCTTCATCTAAATTAATGAGTTTAAAAAATTCCATACTGTTTTCTATAGTGGTTGTACCAGTCTGCACTCCCACCAACAGTGCACTAGGGTCCCTTTTCTCCACAACCTCTCCAGCACTTGCTGTTTGTTGCTTTGTTTATGAGGGCCATTCTGACTGGTGTCAAGTGGTATCTCATTGTGGTTTTAATTTGCATCTCTTTGATAGCTAGCAATATCGAGTGCAGACTGGTACAACCACTATGGAAAACAGTATGGAATTTTCTAAAAAAACTAAAAATGGATATACCTTTTGACCCAGCAATTCCATTGCCAGGACTATATCCTAAGAACCCTGAAACACCAATCCAAAAGAACCTATGCACCCCTATGTTCATAGCAGCACAATTTACAATAGCCAAGTGTTGGAAGCAACCTAGGTGCCCATCAGTAAATGAATGGATCAAAAAACTGTGGTACATTTACACAATGAAATTCTATGCAGCAGAAAAAAAGAAGGAGCTCCTACCCTTTGCAACAGCATGGATGGAACTGGAGAGCATCATGCTAAGCGAAATAAGCCAGGCAGTGAAAGACAAATACCACATGATCTCACCTTTAACAGGAACCTAATCAACAAAACAAACAAACAAGCATAACATAACCAAAGACATTGAAATTGAGAACAGGCTGACAGTCACCAGAGGGGAGAAAGGAGGGAATTTCAGGGGAAAAGGGGAAGGGTTTACAGGAACAAGTATAAAGGACACATGGACAAAAACTATGGGGGGGCGGAAATGGGAGGGAGGTGGGGAGGGCTGGGGTGGTGGGCTGGGGTGGGAGTAAAAGACAGAAAACTGTACAAGATCAACAATTAAAATAAAAATTGAAAATTAAAAAAATAAAAAATTAAAAAATAAATTAATGAGTTTAAATTCATTTTGTAGAAGTAGGTTGTTCATCCCCTGTTCCCAGTAGAAATTGTCAGCAATTGAGCCTTACCATCAGGTAGACCTGGATAACTGTCTAACATTAGAAAATTATAGAACCTGTCTATGTATCAATGTTCTTACGTAGGAAATTACACTAAAATTACCTACTTTGTAAGTTTTCGGTGCAGATTAAATGAGATACCATGTAACATAATGCTTAGTATACACTAGGTATTTTTTTAATGAAATTTCATGTTAAATGTTGAAATGGCATCCTCTCCCTGACCCTGAATCAGAAGCTTGTCAGTATTCCTGGAATCATGAAAGTATGAAGGCAGGGACAATGTCTTTTATACTCTCCCCAACATGGTACCTAGCAGGAGCTTTAAACTTGTTCATAGAATAAAGGAATGAATGCAATTACTTTCCAGGCTGCACTGGGCACTAGGGAAAGAAGAAGATCCCTCTCCCTCCCTAACCCAGGCATACTTTTCCAACATGAATCAGGGGATACAATTAAGATATGGTTCTATGCCAAATGAACAGCAAAGGGAAAATGCACTTGAACAGTATAAAGAAAATTAAACATTTGCCTTGGGTTGACAGCAATTTCCTGCACAATTAAACTGTATAATATCATAATACATTAAATCTAAAAACAGAGAAGGTCCAACCACCCCACCACCAAATGGATGCATGAGGAGACTATTAATGGAACCGCTAACTTGGGGCATGTGATCCAGAAACCCAGCGTGAAAGAGCTACAGACTGTCACTTTTCAAGTGCACCCAGGAAGAATTTTAGGGTGATAGATGACTGGAAGAAATATTTAAAGACAGGAATTTTTGGAGACTAGGGATGTCCCATAGGCAGTCAGTGAAAGAATGGTCCAAGAGTGATGTTCAATGGCTCTTGACCGCTATCTCCTCTTTAAAATGAAAACAAAAAGCTGGTACACCCAGAAGAGTAACTTATTATCCTCTGTCAGCAGAAATACACTGAGACTTTGGCAGGGTTTTCTCAATGGGTAAAACAGGGTAGTTGTCACCCTCTAGTTAGCTAACTTGAATCTAAAATGTAAAGGCAAGTGAAATTCGTTTTTCCTAACCTTTTCTTTATGACAGCCTATCATTATCATTCACCCTCCCACTGACTTTCTGTTCAAAACATGCAAGACTGGTACAATATACTTTAGTGATCCAGATTCCTTATTTTTATATTAGTACAACTGGAAAATCTCATGCTACCTCTATGTGTGCAATGCAGCACAAAGGTATGCTCACTGAGGCATACAACCAGAATGTGTCAGTTCAGAGGTGGCAGGGGGGTGGAATCTCCCATCTCTGGCAAACTATTTTACACTAAAAATTATAACTATTCCAATGCAAGAATTACTAGTGATATAACCCAGGGTGGAAGAGTGTGGGGAGTGGCTTTATGTTGCAATAAATACCCTATTGCACAAGGTCTGATTTGATCTACCCTCTTTTTAAAGAATAATGAATTTTTCAGCTATTCAAAAATAAGCAAATTGTGATCATATATTCTCTAATATGGAAGGCTTCAGTGGCTTCACTTTAATTACCTAGATCTTATGCTGTTGAAAAAAATGTACTAGATGCTGTTACTTTGATGCATAAATGTTTTGTTTTTAAAGAAAGAAAAGAGATTTTTCTATTTTCACCAGTGAAAAGGCTATGAGCAAAGCTTCCATTCGTTGAGTCCTGTTACATGAGTAGGTGCCTGTAAAGGGCCAGGTGGTGTTTATGCAGATGACTGAGCAAGTTACAATGTGTTCTTCCTTTTGGATAAAACATTAGTGTATCAGATGTGACAAATCAGATGTTCATCTTCCGCACTTCTGCATTATTTTACATTGAGAATTAGATGATGTGCTGGCTTAGCTTTTTGCTTTTGTTTTTTACTTGAGAATAAGTTCATAAATAAAGTTCTCTCTACATTCTGCATAATCATAGTCTCACAGATAGCTAACTGGCTAGGTAATATGATAATTACAACTATATCTATACCTTGCATTGTATGAGGGAAAAAGCACATGCTCTGGATAACAACAAGCACACCATTCATAAGACCTGTTTAACATATTATCCATTCCTGTACACTTTTTGTCAAGGAAAAACAAGGTCTTCTCCTCTTGACACCTTGAGATGAAGCACCTGATGCTCCAGTGCCCAACTAGGGAATTAGCATTTTCTGAGCACCAAAATGCAAGGCTCAAAACCATCCTCCACCAGGCACAAAACAAATATCTACTTCCGCCCTGGCTGGTGTAGTTCAGTGGAATGAGTGCCAGCCTGTGAACCAAAGGGTCACGGGGTCACTGGTTTGATTCCCGGTCATGCCTGGGTTACAGGCCAGGTCCCCAGCTGGGTGTGTGCAAGTGGCAACCAATGAATGTTCCTGTCCCTCTCTTTCTCCCTCCCTTCCCCTCTCTCTGAAAATAATAAATAAAATCTTGTTTTAAAATAATATCTATTTCTAATCCAAAGGGATGTCTTTTGTACAATATAATATTTTAAAATCAGACTTTTTAAAAATCCCCAAATAATTTTTAAATATACAGATAACATTTCTGCCTACAGAATTGGCAGTAGCCATACCTCCACTGACTGCTACCAGGCTGTAAGCCCATTCCAAATGCCCTGAGCTACTCCTCTCCATAGCACTACCATGTTGTCCAAGCAAACACTCGTGCAGTCAGATGGTCCCCATGAATGTAGGTTTTCAATAAAAATGGAAAACTTGTGTTGTTTTGTATAGTTGGTATCTTTATTTTGAGAACTTCTATTATGAATTAGAACAGCACTCTGTCACTGTAAGAAACTAATAGAGTAAGGCAACTGAATTCTTTAAGGGCTCTAGTAAGTTCTATTAATGCTCTTAACTCATGTATTTATTTAATAAATATTTATCGTGTTTCTATCATATGCAATTCAAGATAAGACCTTTTTTCCCCAGGGGGTAGTAAGAGAGGAGTTATAAACGCCATAATTGATGTAAAAGTATACCAGTGAAATGTCAGAGGCAGGTGCAATCAGTAGAGGCTTTATGGAAAAGATAATGTTTTGGGTGAGCCCTGGAGGATAGATAGGCTCTAAGATGGGAAGGATGGGTGGATAGAAAGTGGGGTAGGAAGAAGGGGTTGTAATTCCAGACTTCAGTGATGTATTTCTGTGTGGCCGCTACTACATATAATTTTATTATTTAAAGTAGTGATTAATATAATTCATGCATGTTATAAGATATATTTGATTATTAAAATGTTAATATTTTAACATAATATTATGCCAACATTTAATATTTTTATTTACTATTGATGTAATTATTATTAGATAATAATAATTAATGTATTTGAGTTGTAATACCTCTTATAATAGCTCACATTTACAAAGCATTTTTCATTGGGCCATGCACTATTCTAAGCTATATACCAACTCTGTTAGCTCTTACAACAGTCATGGGAAGTAAATACTCTTAGTGTGCCCATTTTACAAATCAAACGGAAGCAGAGATTAAGTAACTTGCCTAAGATCACTACAGCGCGTTACTAAGACCACTAAGAATGTTTAACAGCTGTGTTCACCAGAGCAGTCTGACTCCAGAGCCTATGCTTCTAATGACTATGCTCTACAACTGTAAGATTAAAGACTATAGGATAAAATGATAGAATCAATTACAAATGTAAGTTGTCACATTGTTAGGTTAATTCTTTTTTTTCATTTCCCCTCCTTCCATTCCTGCCACATACAATCATCTGCAAAGTCCTGTTTCTTCTGCTCCCATGTACCTCCCACCCACTCGCTCTCCTTTCCGCCGCCACTGACTGGAGGCACTCTTCATCTCCCGTCGGGATTATCACCACAGCTCCCCGCTCGCTCCCGGTGCGTCCTCTCCAGCAGTCGGGGAGTATCACAATCATTCGGTGGGGGCATGCTGTAAATGATTTGCTGCTGATCACAATAAAGTTACAAAGTTCATAAAACACTTTACCAATGAGAGATTGGGTAAAAAATGATATATTTGCCTATAGCCACAGCTAATAAGGCCAACAGACTGGATTTAAAAGCCGGGCCATGTGACTCCCAAATCACTACTCGATCCACACTAGACCACCTTGCTACTGCTTTTTGAATCTCAATGGTGGATTCAACACTGATGCAGACACAGTACGTGCGTTAAATTTAATTCTAACAGAGACTTCCATGTAGGTTCAGCCCACAAAACCTTCTTTCTATTGTACATTCCTTAAAACACTTTTTATGAGTACGTTTTACAATACCATTGTTACTCAGGTACAACTGTATCTTCCCCTACTCTCTACAAATTCTGTTCCTTTAAGTCAGGAAGGATAATATTCACCGTGATGCCCCTCAGAACCTAGTAAAGTGTCTTACATATGCCAGTAACTCAAAAATTATTCCTGAATGAGTAAACCTATGTAATGATCTTGGATAATTCAGAAGCTGTTTCAGAATCATCATCATGAATACCACTCAATATTACAGTATTAATAACAGTGAGAAAACAGAGAATATCAGAATAACTGACTGCTTTAACTTACTGTTAGTTTTCTATTGCTGTATAACAAAGTTACCACACAAGTAGCTGCTTAAAAAACACCAGCATTTAGTAATCTCACAGTTTCCATGGGCAGGAGTTCAGGCCTCGCTTAACTGGTCCCCTGCTCAGGAAGTAAGAAGGTTCCTGCAACCTAAGTGTCACCCACACTGTGCGCCTTTCTGGAGCTCACATGGCTGTTGGCAGGATTCTGCTACTTGCTAGTATATAGCTGAGATGACCTCTTTCTTTTTAAATTTTTTTTATTTTATATTTTCCATTATCATTTAACCTCCTTATAACCCTCTCACCCTGACCATCACCACATTGTTCTGCATGTCCATGTGCCCTCTGTCCTTTTTGCTCCATCCCTCCACCCCCTAACATCCACACCCCCAAGCTGACATCCTGCTCTCCATCTATGAGTCTGCCTCTATTTTGCTTGTTAGTTCAGTTTGTTCATTAGATTCCACATATGAGTGAAATCATGGTATTTGTCTTTCTCTGACGGGCTTACTTCACTTAGTATAATGTTCTCCAGGTCCATCCATGCTGTTACAAAGGGTAAAATTTTTTTCTTTTTTACAGCTGAGTAGGATTCCATTGTGTAAATATTCCATAGTTATTTTATCCACTCATGTACTGATGGACACTTGGTTGCTTCTATATCTTGGCGATTGTAAATAACACTGCAATAAACATAGGTGTGCTTATGTTCTTTCAAATTAGTCTTTTGGGTTTCTTTGGATATATTCCCAGAAGTGAGATTACTGGAACAAAAGGCAGATTCATTTTTAATTTTTTAAGGTCTCCCCACACTGTTTTCCACAGTGGTTGTACCAGTCTGCATTCCCACCAACATCCTCACCAGCACTTGTTGTTGATTTATTGATGAAAGCCATTCTAACAGGCATGAGGTGATATCAATGAGATGCCCTCTTTCTTCATGGCTGTCAGCTGAGGGCCACTTTTAGCTCCTAGAAGTTCTGCAGTTCCTTACATGTGGCCCTCTCAGAGTATAACTGCTTACTTCTTTAAGTCCAGCAGGAGAATTTGTCTTTCCAGACAGCTAAAACTAAGTCCTATATAATCAAGGTAGTGAGTATTCCATCATTTAACCTAATTAAGGGAGTGACTGCCTCATCAGAGTCGTGGGTCCCAGTCATGCTCAAAAGGAGGGAATGACACAGAGCACCTGCACCAGGGGACCTTGAGGGCCATCTTAGAATTCTGCCCAAGACAGTGTGTTCCCAGAAGTAAATCCTGGGAAATGGATTGATGTGAAAGTTATTTATTTAAAAGTTAAGAAAAAAAAAAAAAAACAGTGAAGGAATGGGGAAGTCGCCAGGGAAGTTAAGTAAGCCAAGCAAGGGTTCCAATAGCCCACGAATTCCCATGGGGGTACCTTCAGCTCAGTTCCACTGGGAGCTGTGCAGAGAGTTCAGGTCACATCTCAGGGTTGTCTAAGGAGTGAGGGAGCTAAACTATTACACTCCAGTCCCTACTGGCCACTGGTATGGCTGCCCCCTAAAAATGTAAATCCCCAGACTCCTCAGGCATTCACAGGCCAACAAAACACCCACAGCCAAAGAAAAAGCCTACTGACAAAGCAGCGCAGATGCTACCTGTCAGGAGTGAAAACTTCTGGGAGACGACATGAACAAAATGGCGAAGGGGTCTGAGGACGTAGTGGGGGACATCACCTCGTCAATGAACTTTCGATAAAAGTTTTTCAAAGTCACAGTAAAAATTACATCATTTTGTTTTTAAAAGTTACATGAATATAATTAATTATTTAATGAAATTATGCAGACTTAAGGTTTTGGCAACATGATAGGCTAAGTTAATAAGGATCCCACCCACACTATCTATCACACACACACACACACACACACACACACACACACACACACACAAAATGAGTAAGTCTGGAAAGAAGAGCTGGGAGAAAGCTTTTAAACCTCAGTTTTTTAAACCTCTGTATGAAGCCTTGAACTGTCAATCTGGTCATGCCTGAAAACTATCAGAATCAGCCCAGCGAAGGCTTTGAGAACTGAACTACCATGTACCACCACGGAAGGTACTCAAGCTATGAAAATTAGAATAACACTGAAAGTCTTTGAAAACGGAACTGACCTTAGAACTAACCCCACAGAAACCCGGTCAGGGCTTGCGGTCTAAACCTAGTGGTGTTAACTGCTTTGCTACCTGCCTGTTGAAATCTAGGTCATTTAAATCATCTCCTGTCTCCACTTGGCGGAGAGCACTGTGAGCATCAGTGGAATCTGCTGCATCTCCACTCACCTTGATATCTGTGTGCTCGGGTTCCAGATTCACTGTCCTGCCCCAGGTGGGGCCAGCGCCAGCACCACTAACAGCCCCTTGCATCTGCCCCAGCCAGGTGCCTGGGAAGCCAGGGCATTCTTTCTCCTGTCTCCAGCTGCCACTGCTGGACCATGGCCACAACGGTAGGATACTCCTGTACTCCCTCCTATGGGGCAGCAGTTGGCATGGCCAGGGTTGCCTAACGCCCGAGGTAAGCACATGGAGGACAGACTTCTGGCCATGCCCCCTGTCAGGTTCCCCACACTGAAATGACATTTTTAATGTGGTAAAAGGAAAGAATTATCAACATGATTCTTTCTGTAGAGAAACTATTCATCAGAATGAAGAAAAAAAATGTTTAGATGAAGGAAAGCTAAGAAATCTGTTAACAGCAGATGTGTTTTCAAAGAAATGTTAAAGAAATTTCTTTAATCCATTCATTAACTGATGGGCACCTAGGTTGCTTCCAGCACTTGGCTATTGTAAATTGTGCTGGGTGCATAGGTTCTTTTGGATTGGTGTTTCAGGGTTCTTAGGATATAATCCAAGCAGTGGAATTGCTGGGTCAAAAGGTATGTCCATTTTTAGTTTTCTTAGAAAATTACATATTGTTTTCCATAGTAGTTGTACCAATCTGCAATCCCACCAACAGCGCTCTAGGGTCCCCTTTTCTCCACAACCTCTCCAACACTTGCTGTTTGTTGCTTTGTTTATGAAGGCCATTCTGACTGGTGTCAAGTGGTATCTCATTGTAGTTTTAATTTGCATCTCTCTGATAGCTAGAGCATCATGCTAAGCGAAATAAGCCAGGCAGTGAAAGACAAATACCATATGATCTCACCTTTAACAGTAACCTAATCAACAAAACAAACAAACATGCATAATATAAACAAAGACACTGAATTTGAGAACAGTTTGACAGTGTCCAGAGGGGGAGGGGAGGGAATTTCAGGGGAAAAGGGGAACGGTTTAGAGTAATAAGTATAAAGGACTCATGGACAATAACTATGGGGGGTGGAAACGGGAGGAAGGTGGGGAGGGCTGGGGTGGTGGGTTGGGGCGGGGTAAAAGACAGAAAACTGTACAATATCAACAATTAAAAAAATACTGGTTAAAAAAATAATAATAAAAAATAAAAAAGTTCTTTAAATAGAAAGAAAGCAGTAACAGAAGGAAACTTACAAGGTCAAGAATGAAGAAAAAACAACAGAAACTATAAATATCTAAGTAAGTAAAATAGACTATTTTTGTCTCTAAAGTTTGTTGTGCATGAGTGCTGAAAGCAAAAACTATAACACTATCTGATGGGATTTTTAATGTATGTAGATGTACTATACATGACAACTACATCAAAAGTGGGAAAGGGTAGAGGAATCTAAGGTGTCTTTATTGTATCAGAAATAGTAAAATGTTAATTCTAAAGACTTTATGTAAATTTCAATATTCATATTGTAATCCCTAAAGCAACCACTAAAAGAAAAACTGTACAAAGATATATAATGAAAAGCACTACAGATAAGTGCAATAAATTCTAAATATTCAAATAAATAAAGACAAGAAGCCAAAAACAAATGTATGAACAACAAAAAATATGAACAAAAATCTAATACAATATTAGACCTAAATCCAACCATATCAACAATTATACTAAATGCCAATGGTTGAAACACATGAATTAAATGACAGAGATTGTCAGAATAAATTTTTTTTAAAAAGGCCCAATTATATGAAATTTTTAAAAACTTCATCTAGAACTAATAATGTTTAAAAAGTTGAAAATAACAGGATGGAACAGGACACACCATGTAAACTTTAGTTTTAAAAATAGTGGCATGCCCATATTAACATAAGGGAAAGCAAATGTCAGAACAAGGAAAATACCAGAGACAAAGGAAATTTGCATCATAACAAAAGACTCAATCCACCAAGAAAACAACAATTCTAAATATGCATGCACCTGCCGGTGCAGTGATATTCTCTCTTTCATTCCTAATGTTCATAATTTATGTCTTAGCTCTTTTCCTTAATCAATCTAGTTAGAATCCCATCTATGTTTTTGTATTTTTGTTTTGAGGAAACCTCTTGGTTTCATGGATTTTCTCTTTTGCTTTTATGTTCTTAATTTAATGAATTTTTTCTCTTTATTTCCTTCTTCTGTTTTCTTTGGGTTTAGTTTCTTTATTTTTCTAGTTTCCTAAGGTGAAAGCTCGGATCATTGATTTGATATATGTACTTCTTTTCCAATATATACATTTAATATCATAAACTTCCCTGTAAGCACTGCTTCGGTTATATGCCACACATTTTATGTCATTTTTTCCATATTCATTCAGTTCAAAATACTTTGTAATTTCTCTTAAGACTTTTCTTTGACCCAGGAATTATTAAGTAGTATGTTATTTCATATCCAAATATTTGAGTGTTTTCCATATATCTTGGTTATTGTCTTCTAGTTTAATGCTGTTAGGGTAACAGAACAGAATTGGGATGAGTTCAATTCTTTAAAATTTGAGAATGTGGTCTACCTTCGTAAATATTCCATAGGCACTTGAAAAGAATGTATATTCTACTATTGTTGGGTAGTGTTCTTAAATGTCAATTATGTCAGGTTAGTTGGTAGTATTCAAACTTCCTATATCTTTTCTGCTTTTCAGTCTGATTATTCTATTGATTATTTAGAGAACAGTGTTCAAGTCCCCAACCGTAACTGTGAATTTGTCTATACGAACGGTCTTTTCAACAAATGGTGCTGGAACAACCAGACATAAATATTCCAAAAACCTAAATTTAAATTTAAACCTAACATCATATACAAATATTGACTCAAAATGAATCAGGGATCTACATCTAAAACATTAAAATATAAAACTATTATAAAGGACACATGGACAAAAACTATGGGGGGCGGAAATGGGAGGAAGGTGGGGAGGGTTGGGGTGGTGGGTTGGGGTGGGAGTAAAAGACAGAAAACTGTACAAGATCAACAATTAAAATAAAAATTGAAAAAAATAGATTTCAAACAATAAAAATAAATAAATAAATAAATAAATAAATAAAATATAAAACTATTAGAAGAAAGCATAAGAAAAAAAATCTCCATGACGTTGGATTAGTCAGACTTCTTAAATAGGACATCAAGAAACCAATCCATAAAATAAAAGAATTCAAAAATTGGGCTTTATCAAAATTAAAATATGTTGTTCTGTGAAGGAAATCATAAAAGGTGTGTGGAAACAAGGCATAGATTGGGAAAAATATTTGTAAGTCACATAACTGACAAACAATTTGTGTTCAGAATATATATAGAACTCAGCAATAAAAAACAATCAACCTATTTTTTTAATGGGAAAAAGATATGAACCAAAGAAAACATATGAAAAGACATTCGACACCATTAGACATTATGGAATTCCACATTAAAATGACAATGAGATACCAGTACACATATGTTAGAATAGCTTTTTTAAAAAGTCAGTACCAAGTGCTAATGAGTCTCTAAGGAGGAGTGTCCAATCTTTTGGGGTCTCTGGGCCATACTGGAAGAAGAGGAGCTGTCTTAGGCAACACATGAAATACACTGCAACACGTAATCACAAAAAAATCTCATAATGTTTTAAGTAAATTTACAGTTTTGTGTTGGGCCACATTCACAGCTGTCCTGGGCTGCATGCTGCCTGTGGGCCACAGGTTGGTCACCCCTGCTAGAGCAACTGGCACTCAGACATTGCTGATAGGAATGCAATATGATACAGCCACTTCAGAAAACAGTTTGGTTTAATTACTAAATTAAACCTACACCTGCCAGATGATTCAAAAGACCTACTTCCAGCGGGTCTGCCTTCAGCTCTCCACCTCTCAGGAGGGGTCTGATATATCAAAGAAACCACAAGATGGAGTCATAGGTAGAAAATGTGGCTCACCTCCTCACAAAACCACAGAAAAATTACAACTAAAATACAGAACAACCATCACTCAGAACCACCAGAAAAATGAGTTGTATGGAAGTCCAACAACTAAGATTTTAAAGAAATCACTTTCATTTAAACAGGTAGGAGGGACAGAGGGGTGGAGACATGGAGATGCGGAGCCAGCTTGTCCCAAACCAAGTGCAGTAGATATGAAATGGAGGGAGATCTCAGGAGTGAGGGATCCCACCCCCACACCAGACGAACCAGCCCAGGGATCCAGTGCCAGAAAGATAAGTCCCTTACTTTTGTCTGTAAAAAACAGTGGGGGTTGGGTCAGCACAAGAAGCTGTGGGGTTCTCAGGCCTCTCTTCTTAAGGAGCCTCTTACTGCACATGGACTTATGGAGACTCACTCCCCCTGGGCTCCAGCACTGGGGCAGCACTTTGAAGGGTGCCAGTGGCATATGGGGAGGAACTGAAGTGTCTGGAATCAGGGCGAGAGCCGGGGGACAGCTTCCTCTTAGACAGAACTGCAGAGAGCAGCCATTGTACCTGTTCAGACCCCTTGCCCCCCACAGAGCCACAGTGCAGTGACACCATATCTGAATCTCCATCAACCTGGCTCACACAGTAATCCCCGCCCTGACAATTGCCTAAGGGTCTACCTCATTCAACTTAGGGACCCCCACAAGCAACCCTCTTACCCTGGTAATAGTGGCTTTTCCACATAAAGAGCTAGGCAAGGTACAGACTTCAGACCTTCCTAAATCCACTCAAACAAGCAACAGCTGAGATCAGCCCACACCTCTTGCTGAGTGACTCCAGCCTCAGCACTAGCAGCAGCCATCTGCAGATTGCTTTATGTCTTACACCAAAGGGCCCCAGAGAGAATACAGATGGAGGCTGACCTTGGCCTGTACCACCTGGGGAAACCCCAGAGCCTGTACACCCAGCAGACAGTTACAGACCATGTCAGAGCACCACCCAACAACCACCTTCACAAGCCACAGAGGCAGGTGGTTCCTGGCCAGGTGTCACAGCCAGTCCTACTAGCTGTATGGGCTATGTACATCCCTCCCATTGACCTGCTGACAGCAATCAATACTCATCTACAAGAGAAGGGTGTACTCAGTCCACATGGAGAGAGCACCTTGTGTACACACCTTAGGAGATAGGGGAGGCTGTGCCACTGAACCTACTGGACACCTACAGCATTACGCAACACTACCAAGAACAAAGTCAGCGCAGCTCTACCTAATACATAGAAACAAACACAGGGAGGCTGCCAAAGTGAGGAGACAAAGAAACATGGCCCAAATGAGAGAACAGATCAAAACTCCAGAAAAAGAACTAAACAAAATGAAGATAAGTGATCTATCTGATGCAGAGTTCAAAACACTGGTTATTAGGATGCTCAAGGAACTCAGTGGGTACTTCAATAACATAAAAACAACTCAGGCAGAAATGAAGAATATACTAACTGAAATAAAGAACAATTTATAGGGAATCAACACTGGAGCAGATAAAGTCAATAACCAAATCAATGATTTGGAACATAAGGAAGAAAAAAAATATTCAATCAGAACATCAAGAAGAAAAAAAGAATCCAAAAATATTGAGAATAGTGTAAGAATCCTCTGGGACAACTCCAAACATGCCAACGTTCACATCACAGGGGTGCCAGAAGAAGAGAAAGAGCAAGAAATTGGAAACCTATTTGAAAAAATAATAAAAAAAAACTTCCCTAATTTGGTGAAGGCAATAGACATACAAGTCAAGGAAGCACAGAGAGTCCTAATCAAGACTGATGTGAAGAGGACCACACTAAGACACACCATAATTAAAATGTCAAAGGTTAAAGATAAAGAAAGAATCTTAAAAGCAGCAAGAGAAAAGCAGATAATTACCTGCAAAGGAGTTCCCATAAGACTTCCAGCTGATTCCTCAAAAGAAACTTTGCAGGCTACCAAGAAGTATTCAAAGTGATGAAAAGCAAGGACCTACAACTTAGATTACTCTATCCAGCAAAGCTGTTGTTTAAAATTGAAGGGCAGGTAAAGTGCTTCTTAGACAAGGTAAAGCTAAAGAAGTTCATCATCACCAAACCATTATTATATAAAATGTCACAGGGACTAATTTAAGAAAAAGATCAAAAGTATGAATATTAAATTGGTAATAAATACATTAATATCAATAATTGAATCTAAAAAACAAACAAGCAGAAAGGAAACAGAATCATAGATATGGAGAACATTGGAATGGTGGCCAATGGAGAGGAGGGTCTGGAGGATGGGTGAAAAAGGTGGAGAGATTAAGAAGTACAAATTGGTAGTTACAGGATAGGCAGGGGGACATTAAGAGCCAGTATAGAAATGGAGCTTGTAAAGAACTTATATGCATGACCCATGGACACAAGGTTGGGTGATCACCACAGGGAGTGGGGAAAGAGTAATTTTTACTCTTTCCCTCTTGGGTGGAGGGGGGAAAGAGTAAAAATTAGGACAACTGTAATAGCATAATCAATTGAAAAAATAAATTTTTAAAAAGCCTAAAAAAAAAAAAAAAGAAATCCTACTTCCAGGTATTCATCATAGAGAAGTGAAAACTACTGTTCACATGAAAACCTGTACATGAATGTTTACAGCAGCATAAATGCCAGAATTAGGACTCAGCAGAGAAAGGCTGTTTTATCCAAGGTTACACCTCCTACCCAGGAAAAGACTGCATCCAGTATGGAGACATAGACTTGGCCTCCTTGCTTCAATTGAGACAATTTTTCAGGACTATCCCAGCTTCAGAATCAGTGGAAACATCTGTTGTGACTGTGTCATAGTTCCGCTTCTCCCAACTTTACCCAATTTTATGTCCCTCACCCTTCACGGGTGTGTTCCCTGAGAGCACCCCACAAAAAACCTCCACGTATCAATCTCAAATTCTCAGAACTTGTTTTGTGGAGAACCCAACATGTAATACAGTAAAATTAAGTGTACTTCTACAAAAGGAGAGTGGCGCATCAGATTATGGGCAAGACTAAAAAAAAGTTAATAGACTTAATCTGAGTATGTGTTACTTTATTTTCTTTTTTGTATGTTTGAAATATTTTATAATTTTGTAAATAGGTGCATTTCTTCAGCAGACACTGTGAGGCATATCATGGCAATTTAAGCAGAATGTCTCTGTTAGTTATGTAGTAATTTTTAGAAAAATTATAATACATAATGAGGTAATAATCTGGCCCAAGGAAAAAACTTTCAAATATCATCTACAGTAAAAAAGTCTACATGTAGTTAGCTAATATTTTTCTGAAAACCACTTATAAAAAGCTTTTAAAATTTAGTAAAAAAACACTCAATTCTACAATAAAATAAAAGGAAACAAAATATTTTTTATTTTCCCAAAATGATAAAGACTTTTCTAACATAATAAAATTTCTTTTTATTGGGTTTTATAGCCATTTAAAAGAACAGTATTATCAAAAAGATGTTTATATCACATTTCCCATATATTATGTTATTTCATCAATAAAATGTATTTAGTCATAAGTCCCCAAGCTGCTTGGCCACAACATTAAAATGAGCCTTAATTTTACTCTTGAATATTTTACGTATTAGCAACTTGGGACTATCCAAATTACAGAATGGCAAGTCAAGAAACCGGTAGGGAAAACTGCTATCTTATAACTTTACAGAATTGAAAAAACTGTTGGCCTGTGAATCATCAGGGGGAAAATTCACCCTCTGCCTCCTCACCCTGCTCACAGATTCTAAAACTAGGTGAGGACACTTGAAAGAGCCTGCTTGGTGAGAAAACTCTTTTTCTCTTTCTGATACGTGCACATCCACACACAAACAAGCATGTACTGCTTCAAGTTCAAGAGCCTGCAGCAGAAAGGATCTGGAGAAGAGAGGTGATCCCTAAAAGGCTATGTCTATAAAAGTCATCAAAAAAACAAACAAACAAACAAAACCCTGCCAACAAGGACTGAACTTCCAGGAGTTTAGATATACAGAGTGAAGGACAGATTAACCAAAATTCTGTTTGCAGAATAGATTAAACATCAAAAAGAAAAGACCCCCAAAAATATTCTCCTTAGAGTAAAACTTTTTTGTTTAGTTCTTCTTTTTAATGCTTTCCCACAGGGAATAGAATATGAAACCAAGGAGCCCAATCTTACCTCAGAGAGAGAACATTAAAGGGCATAAGAAAGAGAACTGAAGAGTTATTCAATGGACAAAAGATTGAAGAGCTTTGGTGGTATTTTTTTTTCTGGAAGACGACTTAAACTACAGGAGCCTCAGGGAAAAAGTAAAAAAGTCTTGGATAAAGACTGATACTGGGAAGAAAGACAGACTGGAAAAAAGGAAAGTCTCTGCAGTGGCAGCCAGAGGCCATTCCAAGGGTTGCCATCTGCTTCCGAGGACTGGAGCTATTTCAGTGATTGTTTCTAAGCCTGTGTTCAAAAAAAACAAGGCAATGTCACCGGAGGAGATTCAGATTATCCCAGGGAAGAACCTCTGGGTCTGCCAACACTGAGTAACTGACCACAGTGTAAAGCATGTCCTGTCCAGATCTGCGTTTCTTGCCCTTGAACAAATTCCAAATCCCTTGTTTTCTCATTCTATACAGGAGAAAGTGCATCAATATGGGGTAACATAGGATTTTTTTTAAAGCTATAAGTTTATGTCTATAATTCACTATTGCTGCATAACATACAAGAGTTAAATACTTAAAGGAAACAGGAGAAAGCAAGAAAGGAGCAACTCGAATCAGAAAAGGAACAATGGGTAAATATTTCCCAGAAGACGTAAGTTTTACACGTTTATCGTGTAAGTGGTAGGTGTCATGGTTCTATGGAGAAGAGTAAGGGGAAGAGTTAACAGACAAAAATAATGTCACCTTCTAGGGTTAGAAGGCAGAAATGAGAAGGGTGTCATTGAGAGTTAGCTTGATGAAGCATTTGCTAAGATATATCAAAAAACAAAAAAGTGCAGTCAAAATGAGAGGCAGTTCGAGATGTAATACTTATGATCAGTTTTCATTTGGTGAATAAATAAAAAACTTAATTGTGAAAGGAGCATAACTGCAGTTTTCTGTAAGATTGAGAATAGGTTAAAACTATCAAGAACTACGAAGAGTCTGAGTTTTTACCTTATGTGCAAGCTGACAAGTTAGCCTGCAGAAGTCATGAGATCCTTTATCAGAGAAAAAGGACCTGATTGTCCATGGCCCTGCCAGCCACAGAAGCATCATTTTTGCATCAGTTACCCTCTACTCTCTAAGCGTTACATGGATCCTGCACACGCAGTAGATTTGCATCACAGCTGTGAAATACTAAACTGATGAAACCCAAATCTTTTATAATAGGCAGTAAGCAAGCCTGTGTGATCTTTATTCCATTATAGGGCACAATAAGCAAACCTGCATCCTTGAAAGGATCATCCAGAATAAAAAGGCAGTTAGTGTTTCTGCTCACAAAGTATTCAAAAATGCAAGAGATCTAAGGAGAATTTTCTCCATGCAACTGGAGGATAGAAAGTTCCACAAAATGAGTGAATGAGAAAATGCAAATTTGAAGATGAAGGAATAGTAAATACAGTAAGAAGGGAAGAATATAGCTTCTTTGCAGAAGAATCAGCAAAAATGTATTATGATCTGAAGGTCTGATTCTTTGTAAAAAGGGCTAAAAAAAGGAGTACAAAAGAATTAAACAAAACTACTCTGTATTGGTTATCTATTGCTTAAAAACTTAGTGGTTTCAGGTATTATCGTACATAGTTTCATGGGTCAGGAATCTGGTGGCAGCTTAGCTGGGTAGTTCTGGTTCAGTCTCAGTTGAGGATGCAGTGTAGATGGTGGCTGGGGCCACATGCACCTGAAGACTTGGCTGAGGCTGGAAGATCTGCTTTCAAGCTGATCATTCAGTCATGTACATGCCTGGCAGGTTAGTGCTGGGTGTTGTTAGGAAACCTCAGTTCCTCCCCACATAGGTATCTCCAAAAGGCTGTGTGAGTGTCCACATAACATGTAAGTTAGCTTCCCGAAGAGTGAGTGATCCGAGAGAGAGAGCAAGGAAGAAGCCACAATGCCATTTATGATTTAGTTTGGAAAGATACACCCTGTCACTTCTAATTCTATTCATTAGAAGAAAGTCATTAAGTCCAGCTCACTTTCAAAAGGGGAATTAAGCGCCACATCTTAAAGAACAGAATATCAAGTACTTTGTGTGTGTGTGTGTGTGTGTGTGTGTGTGTGTGTGTGTGTGTAAATTAAATATATACATCACCAAACTCTCCAAGTTTACATCCCGGACATGGTAACAGAGCATGAAGCATATTATTAGTGAGCAATAAATGATGTCACTATTAGTGAGACTGTGGTTGAAACAAGGGATAGTTTTCAGAGTAGGGTGCAGGAAGATGAGCTGCTTTGGGTTTGGTTAAAATAATACATTCAAGTTGAAAATTTCCTTCTTTGTTTCCTTCTTTGTTTTTGCCATCCATTATCTCCTTATCCTATCACTATGCCTCGTTCTTTGTATAGATAATCATGGAATATTTTGGTTCTATTTTGATTTGAGTATAATACAAGTTGATGTTCCCATAGCAATTTTTAAAAAGCAAGCACTGCTGTCCAGTGAGAGGGGAAAAATTGATCCAGATGCTGAGGAGAAAATTGCGTTGATCTCTCACAGAGATCCATTATACTGAGGTTACAATCAGTTCCTCTCAGAGTCGCAAGGTTCTTGTGGTCAGGTGGAAGAGCCAAAACCTTCTAGTCTATAGCCAAACTCAATTTTCTCTGAGGATTTATCACTTCTTAACTTTTTGGCTTATTGTTTAATAGTACCATGATGATTAGATCTGTATTTATGCAGGCTACTCAGGCAGTGTATGAGATGAATGAGGTTGTAGTCAAGAATGCCAGGTGGGGTTCTATTACAATAAAGCAGTCATACTTAGAGTAAAAAAGAGAGCAAAGTTCCAAGAGAGATTTCTGAGATGTGATACTTGGAGCTTGAAAACTAATTAGAGGTAGGAGGTAAGGGAAAGGGAAAAGTGGAGGAAAACTCAGATAAGTCTTGTTAAGGGTGACCAAATAGTCCCAGATTGCCCAGGACTTGTGCAGGTTTAGCACTGAAGGTCCCATATCCTGGTAAACCCCTCAGTCCCAGGCAAACTGGTACATTTACATGTCCTATGATAGGAACAGCATTAACTTAAAGACAGAGTACAGGACAGTCTGTGATAGAAAGAGCATTGACTTAGGGAATACAGGATGCCTATGATAGGAAGAGCAATAATTTATAGAGCAAATACAGAAGGAACATTTTTGCTGTAAAAAATAAATTCTGTGTGGGCACGTTGAATTTAAGACAACTACAGAAGATAGAAGGAGAAATAAATTGAAAATGCATTTTTAGAGCCCAGTGGAGAGGCTGGGGCTGGATATGGAGAATTGTCCATCATCACATGAAAATTGATGTTTCACAAGAGGATGAGGCTCTCCTAACGACGCTATATGAGGGGAAAAGGAATGGGGCTTGAGAATAAGATTCAGGTTTGGAAAAAAAAGTGAGGAGTGTGTGTGCTGGTTGAAGAAGAGAACTCATCAAAAGAAACTAAGAGAAAAGTGGGAAAAATAAGATCGTGATTATGTCAGAAACCAAGGAACGGGGAATTTTTAGAAGCTCTGAAGAAAGGACAAAAATGTCAAATGTGACAGCAAGGAGTCCACAAGTCCTGGAAATGAGGTCTATTTTCCTGTGGTGATGGAAAGGGGGTGATACTGGAAGTCAGTGCTAGGACTATTAAGGAGAACACCTGGGCCCAGCCCCAGGTAAATTAGAGAGGGCCACTTCCAACAGATTCCTGTCCATTGGAGCCACTGAGAGCCCAGGGAGAGAACCCCTGTGTCATCCCTTCCAACTTTCTCTCTATCCCCAGGTCCCAAGAAAGCATTCAACCTTTACTAACAGCTTTATTGTTAAAAGAGCTAATGTTTATTGAAGAGCTAGTTAAGAGCCAGTCACCTTATATGCTTTATCTTATTTAATCCTCACAGCAATCCAATGAGGAGCTATTATTAAGTACCTTATTTTGCTCCTCTTCAATATTCTCCATCTTTAAAAATCTGGAATGGCAAAAATTGAACAGTTTTCTACAACATAACATCATCTTCCAGTAACATTCCCTGAGTCTTTGCGATTGTTCAGGGTCTCTGAATTCTGAGTCTCCATTGTCCATTTTGGTTCCCAAGAATCAAATAAATTTTTTCTAATTCATTAAAATAATTTTGAATTCCATTATAATTTTCTGTTAATATAAATAGGTATTTCTATTATCATAGAACATATAAAATTATGTTTATTTTATAACATAGTATTTTAATTCCATTATAGTTTTCAGATAATAAAAATGCATATTTCTATTGTCATAGAATGTAGTGATATATGTTTATTTTGTAATATAATATAAATTATAATTTTATATAACATGGAAAACATATATTTTATTTTTAAAAATAAAAAATATATAATAACCTGGCCTACTTCATGCTGGTTACCAGGTTAAGGAAGGCCACACTACAATTCTTTCTAAAAGAATGCCTAAATAGTGATGCAAATGTCCACAGTCCTGCAATGTCATATTCAGAACCTGTGCATTTGAATAGATTGCTAATTGTTTTACATTGGTAACTTCTGTTTATGTATTAAATGATAAATTTCTGGGTGTAAGAAACCAAACACCATACTCTTCTCATCCTTTACAATACCTAATATATTATTGGGAAGCACTTGTATTTATTAATATTTGATGGTTGAGTACTAATACTCAGAAACAAAATAATGACAGGCGCACACCCTCTCCATGATGGTCTTCATGAAGTTCCCCACCTGGAACACAGTATTTAACCATGTTAGTCTGAGCTCTTCTCGCCAAAGCAGTTCATTAGCCACAGAATCAGTTTATGCACCAGGTGAAAGTAGAAGAGTACAGAACAAAAATATACCATATGTGGTTGTGCCCCATAACAGATCGGATGAGTAAACACCCATAAAATGAATTGGTATCCTCTCAAGAGCCTTTTTGTGAAAGATGAATATAAACTTATTTTTTACAGTTATACAAGCTTCTGTATACATTTCCCTATGATATTAGTAGTAGCAATAATACCATATTCCCGACTCACCAAAGCTAAAAATCTCAGAGATGGAACATATATAAGCAACTAATGAAACAGACTCCATTTTTCCCTCTGTGCATTACTCAAATTGAAAAAAAAAACCAAACCAGAGTTATCAATTCTTCTGTAAGACATGCAGGTCTAGGCTTGTCTAACTACAATTTCTGCTAACTGGCCACAGGCTAGTATTTTCACACCTTTTTTGTACTAAATGGTTAGAACTGATCACTCCACCAGAAGCTGTCACTGAAACATCTTCATTTAAAAAACCTTAATAATACATGCAGCAATAGGATTAAAATTTTTAAATAGTTTTCTATATATTTTTGCAATTCACCTTTTGTAAATGCCATCCACTCACCTTTTGTAAAATTATGCACACATAAATGCTTGTTAAGATTGTGAAAAATTTTTAATTCAATTTATCACATATAATCAGTACATTTCTAGTATGGACAACTCTTTGGATAATTACCTGCATTTTTGTAGGTGCTTTAGAGTGCTCATCTAATTTAGTAAAGTAGTTTGCTAAAAGAACAAACAAACAAATAAAAAAACACTAAGGGCAAGCTGGAGGAGGGCGGGAGAGGGAGAGCGTAAAACATCAAGCTTTGCTAATAAATTGTTCTCAAAAATATCAGCTCCCAATTTACTACTTGTACACATTGGGCCAGTTGGAACTTGTATGGTGATCCAATTTGCCACAGCTCTTGTTTTTAGTCTTTGTGGAGCTGCTGTGTGAGCACAGTGGGGGCCGCTCCCTCGCATCCCCTGAGTCAATCAGTGGGCTTTTGTTTCCTGCTGGTCAAAAATATCAGGTGGCTTTGAGCGTCTAATTATCAATGAAAAATTAAATTCAATACAGAAACGTAGCCACCAGCACCCCCTCCTCACCCTTTCTGTGCCCTCCCCACCCCACGCATGTGATGGAGTATCAAGTTATTCCTTGGGATTCCAAAAAGATAACAAGAAGAAAGGGCCCAGGCCTGGGGAAACAAGCAGAAGAATAATTGATTTTTACTTACACAGCTTTCTCCTTTTTTAGTGGATGGCTGTTCTAATTACAACAGACGTTCTAGAAATTAGCAAACAGTTGGTAGTTTTCTCTCAGAATTGTTAGGCCACATTTATCTCAACATTGCTTCATAAAATTTACTAGCATACTTTCCATCAGAAATGAATAAACAGAGAAATGAAAGAAGATTTATGTTATTGTCAATAACCCCAATTTACTTGATTTTCCAAATACACCTTTTATAATGCAGTAAAGGAGTTCTTACTGTTTGTTTCAGTGTATTCTTTTACTTATTAATATTTTTATTGATTATGCTGTTAGTTTTCCCAATTTTTTCCCCTCTACCCTGCCTCCGCCCTTCCCCTCAACTGTCCAGCATTCCCCCACCTTAGTTCACGTCCATGGGTTGTACATGTAAGTTCTTTGAGTGCTCTGTTTCCCATGCCATTTTTTTCTCTCCCCGTCTACCTTATGCCTACTAACCATGCTGCTTCTTCCCTGTACCTTTTCCCCACATTCCTCCCTTCCCCACTGAAATCCCTCCATGTGATCTACATTTCTCTGATTCTGTTCCTGTTTTGGTTGTTTGTTTTTTGTTTTCATTGTTTTTCTTTTCTTTTAGGTTCATTTGTTGATAGTTGTGAGTTTGTTGTCACTTTACTGTTCATATTTTTTATCTTCTTTTTCTTAGAAAAGTCCCTTTAACATTTCAGATAATAAGGACTTGGTGATGATAAACTCCTTTAACTTTATCTCATCTGAGAAGCACTTTATCTGCCTTCCCATTCCAAATGATAGCTTTGCTGGGTAGAGTAATCTTGGAGGTAGGTCCTTGCCTTTCATATTTGAATACTTCTTTCCAGCCCCTTCTTGCCTGTAAGGTTTCTTTTGAGAAATCAGCTGATAGTCTAATGGGAACTCCTTTGTAGGTAACTCTCTCCTTTCCTCTTGCTTCTTTTAGGATTCTCTCTTTATCTTTAATCTTGGGTAACTTAATGATGGTGTGCCTTAGTGTTTTCCTTTTTGGGTCCAACTTCTTTGGGACTCTCTGGGCTTCCTGGAAGCCTATTTCCTTTGCTAGACTGGAGAAGTTTTCCTTCATTATTTGTTCAAATAAGTTTTCAATTTCTTGGTCTTCCTCTTCTCCTTCTGGCACCCCTATAATTCAGATATTGGAACATTTCAGGTTGTCCCAGAGGTTTGTAAGAGTCTCTTCAGTTTTCCCATTCTTGTTTCTCCATTTTGATGGATGTTTATTTTTTTCCTTTTGTTCCAAATCATTGCTTTGTAACCTGGTTTCCTTTCTGTCACTGTTGGTTCCCTGAACATTCTGCTTCATTTCACTTTGGGTATCCTTCATTTGTTTTTTCATTTTTCAACCAAGCTCAACCAGATCTGTGAGCATTTTGATTACCAGGGCTTTAAATTCTCCATCAGATAGGTTGGCAATCTCCTCATCACTTAGCTCTCTTTCTGAGGCTTTACTCTGTTCTTTCATTTGGGCCATATTTCTTTGTCTTGGCGCAGCTGATAGGTTGTAAGGGGGCAGGGCCTTAGGTATGCACTTGGGCAGGACAACCCTCTTTGCTGCACTGCTGTGCTGCCTGTGGGGGAGGGGCCAGAGAGGGAACAGTGCAGCTCAACTGCTCGTCTCTAGTGCACTTTTCAACAGATTCTCAAGTGAGACTGGGAGCTTCTCCTACCACCGCAACCACCATAGCCCACAGCCACCTCTGAGACCCTGTATGTCAGCCCCTCCTGTGCAGTGCCCCCCACCCACCATCTCCACAGCCAGCCCCCCCCCCCACCCAAGATCCACATCAGTTTTTCTGAGTTGGCGCACATGGTCCACCGCCTTACCGGTCTGGTTGTTCTGGTTGATTTTTTCTTTAATTCCTTTGTCGTTGGAGTTCCACACAGTTTGATTTTCTGGTGCTTTTGGTTGCTTATTAATTTCAGATTGGCTGTTGTCCTCCTTTTGGTTGTGCAAGGAAGTGAAGGGTCTCTATCTACCCCTCCATCTTGGCCAGAACCTTGTTACAGTATATTCTAGCTCTTCTAAATTTACTTCAGGCAGTTTCAGAAAACATGAAGTCAAAAATGCTTGTAACTACCACTTAATTCAAATTTCAAAAGTCAAGGCAGATACAGATTCCCCACTTCACATTCTAAGTCGCGGAATAAAATTTGAGCTCATCAGATCCTGGTAAGGCACAGCTTGAGTTTTCCACACATGTTCTCTTTTAATCCTCTGTCTTTGAAAAAAAATGTGCTTTATTGATAAATGATCAATTGAGCTTATAGTAGGGGGGATATTCTACCATCTCAAAATATATATACACTTATCAATTTTTCTCTTAAGATACTCCTCCAAAAAATGAAATATTAAAGTTAAAGCTAATCTAGGCATGCTTTTTTTCTTTTGATAATGTTAGTTTTTAAAGATTTTTATTTATCTTTAGAGAGAAGGGAAGGGAGAAAGAAAGAGAGGGAGAGAAACATCGATCAGTTGCTTCTCACACATGCCCAACTGGGGACTCTGCCTGCAGTCCAGGCATGTGCCCTGACTGGGAATTGAAGGGGCAACCTTTTGGTTCACAGTCCCATACTCAATCCACTGAGCCACACCAGCCAGGGTGAGGTAAGCCTTTTTTATGTTGCTCAAATACTCTAAATACAGTGTCATTATATATTGTTTTTTAAATCCCACCGTAAGCATTATGGTTGATTCACAAATACCATTGAAGTGTGAAGTGGTCTTTCATACGAGGAACCATCAAGAGATGATAGCAACCTTTGTTTCTATTTCGTTCATCAGTTTATTTTGTTCAAAATAGAGAGGCATGGATAGATACACAGAACAGACTGACAGCTGTCAGAGGGGAGAGGAGTGGGGGACTGGCTGAAAGACAGTGAAGGGATTAAGCAAAAAAACATATATGCATACACGTAGACACAGACAACAGTGTGGTGATAGCCAGAGGGAAGGGGGGTGGGTGGAGGTGGAGGTGGGCAAAGTAGGGGAAATGAGGGCAGAAAAAGACTTTGCTTTGGGCGATAGATGCACAATTCAGTGTGCAGATGATGTTTTACTGAGTTGTACCACTTGAAACTTGTATGGTTTCGTGAACCAACATCAGCTCAATAAATTCAATTTGAAAAGATAGTATCGGCCCTGACTCATATGACTCAGTGGGATGGGCATCCTACTGCAAAGCATGAGGTCGCCGGTTTGATTCCCAGTCAGAGCACATGCCTAGGTTGTGGACCAGGTCCCTGGTTGGGGGTGTGCGAGAGGCAACAGATTGATGTTTCTCTGGCATATCCATCTTTCTCTGCCTCCCTTACCCTTTCTCTAAAAATAAATAAAAAATGTTTTTATAAAAAAAGATAATATCTACTTTGAGTTAAATATCTACACATTATTTAATCAGGCAGTAGTCTTTTTTCTATGAGTTCAAAGTTTCCCCAAAGAGGACATACAGATGGTCAATAGGCATATGAAAATATGTTCAACATCATTAATTGTCAGAGAAATGCAAATTAAAACCACAATGAGATATCACTCACACTGGTCAGAATGGTTTTCATCAATAAATCAACAAACAACAAGTGCTGGCAAGGATGTGGAGAAAGGGGAATGCTTTTGCACTGTTGGTGCAAAAATGGAAAAAATACAATAAAGGTTAAATACATACATACATACATACATACATACAAAATAAAAAGTCTTGAGTATATCGTTAGGTAACAGATTAAACTACAAATTCCTCCAGTGCTCCAAAATTTTTAAAATACCAATTCTGTAATTGTCTGATCCTGTCTTAAGTATCACAAAGAGCCAAAAACCAAATTGTAGCTAAACTTGTCCAGGGGTACTCTTGGAACTCAATAGTAAATATAATAATGTAAAATACACCCTCATGACTGGAGGAAGACAGAAGAAGAATATTAAAAGCCAATAACCAAATTGTAGCTAAACTTGTCCAGGGGTACTCTGGGGACTCAATAGTAAATATAATAACATAAAATACACTCTCATGACTGGAGGAAGGCAGAAGAAGGATAATATTAAATATATAATCTGTAGATATATGAATTTTTATTTTAATCTTTTAAATAACACTTACCATTTTTGCAAATATGAGTATTCAAAAACAAAAGATAAATCTATTTTGTTCTTTGATGACTCTAATACTACTTTGAAAACAGACATTTACTATATACTGAGGAATATGTTTTTAGTCATTTGAATCTTATCTTCAAGGGTCATATATATACAACTAAAGAGTCACCTGTCTTTGAACATGGCATTATTAATACAGAAGAGAATTGTTTCACATTCTTTGGATTTTACACATTTATGTGAGTTTTGCTAATCATTTTATCTTAATACCCAGGACACTATATAGATGTACATAGCAGGACCACACCACAATTTGTTACAGAACAAGGGTCATTCTTTACAAATTAACAAAAGGTAAAAATCCTAAAAGTTAAAAATGATAACAGATATAGTGAAAAGCTAGATAAAGATTATTCTTTCAATATATTTCAAACTTATAACAACCAAAGACATTAAAGATTATGTTTCTGTAGTGACACATCTTTGTTGAAATTGGCTTAACTAACTGGGCACAGATAATTTTTCTTACCTCGTTTATTCCCTTAGACTTTATTGACTAAAATCAATTTTATTATTAAAATATAATTGGTTGTCTTTCACCGCCTGGCTTATTTTGCTTAGCATGATGCTCTCCAGTTCCATCCATGCTGTCACAAAGGGTAGGAGCTCCTTCTTTCTTTCTGCTGCATAGAATTCTATTGTGTACATGTACCATAGTTTTTTGATCCATTCATTTACTGATGGGCACCTAGGTTGCTTCCAGCACTTGGCTATTATAAATTGTGCTGCTATGAACATTGGGATGCATTGGTTCTTTTGGATTGGTGTTTCAGGGTTCTTAGGATATAATCCAAGCAGTGGAATTGCTCTCACCTTTAACAGGAACCTAATCAACAAAACAAACAAGCATAATATAACCAAAGACACTGAAATTGAGAACAGGCTGACAGTCACCAGAGGAGAGAGGGGAGGGAATTTCAGGGGAAAGGGGAAGGGTTTAGAGCAACAAGTATAAAGGACACATGGACAAAAACTAGGGGGGTTTGGAAATGGGAGGGAGGTGGGGAGGGCTGAGGTGGTGGGCTGGGATGGGAGTAAAAGACAGAAAACTGTACAAGAACAACAATTAAAATAAATATTAAAAATATATAATATAATTGGTTGTACAGAATACTATCCTTTTCCTTTTTAATGGAGTCTGTATTATTTACTTGGAGTTTTGTTAAGTTAAAATGTTATCTTACCTGAAATAAAAAATTAGTATAAGATTACATATGTATATAAGTGTAAACAGTAAGATTCACATTAAGACAAAATTTTAGCAACATAAAAGAGGGTATCTTTAACTGAGATATAATGTAAATGCTTTATGCAAATGAATTTCAGGTTTTCTGGTCTTCTTGATACACACTCACAGCATTCTAAAAAGAAACTGACATGTTACTTAAAGTTGAATCATACATTTTATATTATAAATTATTAAAGAACTTAATGGACAGTGCACTAAAAAAACTGGCAAATTACAGAATAATTTAAAGTTGCAAAGAAACAAAGCAACTTGCAGGACATTAAACACTCTATTTTGACATGGAATGCCTGAAGCTAAAGCAATTAAAGCTGCAAAATATTGCTGGCTGACATGATGTGTATGTAAATTTGTCATTCATTGGCAAAGGTTTGTACCAATCACTGGAAATGTTCACAGTAAAACAATCCATGTATCATAAAATGCTTTTAGTGAAGTCCTCTAAAAAAGGAGTTTTATATTATTTAGGTTTCAGATTATTATCTATTGTAAATTTGTGATTTAATAAGAGCCTTCTATGAAAATCACCTTAAAATTGAGGATTATTTCTTGACACAACACTTCTATCTATACTTATTTGTTAAGGAAAAAAAATGTTAACACACCCCACAACAGGAATACAAGCTAGAACATGACATTCTCTTTAATTTGGTTATGTTTTTCCCTAGGACCCTAAGGAAAAAAAAGAAGACCTACCTTTGAGTATTGTATCAAACCCTACCCTCTAAAACTAGGGTCTGAGAGGGCCATATTGAATTCTAGCCAGTGACCTGATTTATCCCAGCTTAGAAATAGTGGTATCCCCCAGAGGAGGTAGAAGAAAAGAAAAACACAGTAATCCCCCAAATGTACTGTTGCTATGGAAGAGAAGGGGATACCCGCTGAGAATGGAAAGCCACAAAATATTTGGGCAGTTGAGAAAATGTAGGCCCATCCTCTACTGCCAAAGCCTGAAGACTCTTTGCCAGGACTACCCGTTCATTTGGCATTGCAGAGAGATGCTGGACAGAACCTTAGCAGAAAATATAAGGAAACCAGACACATTTTAATATTCATTGAACAAAGCTCTCCAATTATTTCTTCAAATTAGATAAATGAACAAGGAACTGGAAGCCAAAAGAAAATTTTAATAAATACCTAAAATGAATTCATAATCATTAGAATAGTCAAATAGTTGGTGAATGCCAACTATTACATTTCTTAGACATTTCACCCGTACGTTTAATTAAACTTTCCCAACGCCTAGGCATGCTATGCATGGGAGAGCATTCTCTCTCTCTCTCTCTCTCTCTCTCTCTCTCTCTCTCTCTCTCCCCCCTCTCCCTCTCTCCCTCTCTCTCTTTCTCTTCAGTTTTCTAGGAAAGAGCTGACTCATAAGATTTCACTGCTCCAATTCCCCTTTCTAAGATGGTATATTTCAGTCTTTCTTGGCTGCTATGGAAAAGATAGAAGGTTAATCTCCAGCCTTATATTTTGGAGAAAATCATCACAAACTACAGGCTCCATTTGGTAACAAAGAAGCTGCAGGGGAGACCAAACCAATCCAAGCCAATTATCCTTAAAGACTATGTCAAAACTAATTAGAAATTTAAATCTATATTTGCAAATACTAAAAAACAGAAAAACATCCCTATTCTAGAGTTTAATGATCCTAACAGCCTCCTACGTAATTTGCAAGATAAGAATATTAGCTCGTGGGAACTCAATAAACATTTATTGAGCATCTCTGGTAGGCACTGGGGAAAATATTTTAAATGTGTATTATACATCTTCAACAGGCTTAGAGTCTGGGTCAAAAAAAATAGTTGAGTAATCAATTATCCACAGAAGAATGGCAAAAGTATTAAATAGAGAGGTACAGTGGATTTTTTCAAAAGATAGTAGAAGGAGTGGAAGGAAAGGTGAAAAAGTTAAAGAAAACAGAGAAAATACATCAACCCATGGACAAAGCCAAAGGTGGGTAGGATTGAGGGTGGGTGGTGGGAGGAAGGGGTGGGTGGGGCAGGAGAAAATGGTGGAAGAAAAATGGAGACAACTGTATTTGAACAATAAAAAAAATCAATGTACAGAATGGAAAGTGGTAGAATGACTCCAAAAATTGGCTTAAATGCCACTTATAGTATTCATGCAATAATCTGTCATGCTCTTTTACTGTCCACAATTACCAGTTTCACAACAGTTTTAGAAGTATGTACCTCTCACAGAGGTATCTAGGATGTACCTGCAAGCAAACGTTTTAGGATCTGTTTGATTCCTGGAATTATAACTTAGAAATAAACAGGCAGTCTGCACATGTATATACCAGCAAAACTATCTCTAAGTTGAAAAGGTGATTGCATATTTCAATATTTCACAAACAATAAACATGAATCATAGTAATGTGGCACAATGTCAAATAGATTTCAGAGCCTTAAGAAAAATATTAAAATAATTTTCAAGTTATATGTGCCTTTGGACAGCAATAACCACTGGTCTTAAAAATATTAAGAAGCCTAAAAATACTCTAATGTTCTTTCTCCTAAGCCTTAAAATAGTAGGAGTAAATTTAAATGTGGTCTTCTTTGTTATATACATGTTGTGTCTGTGAAAGTCAATCTAATCCCATTTCTGCAATGAAAGTATGATCTGCTTGAGCTTTACTCTCTTGTGAATTATGAATCATTGTAGTTCTCTGGGGACAGTTATGTCTCCAAGGTTCCTATTTTGCTTCTTCAATTTTTTCCTCAAATATCTTGGTACCTAAAGTATATAGGAAATGTGAAGTTCCCACATAAAATATCTTAATATATTCCTTCCACTTCCTCTCCACTCTCCTTATATAACTTTAGAGGACCAAAAGATCACCAAATAAAATGATACCAGTTCTATTTTATCCTTGGAAGAAAAGACTACTTATTACAGTCTTATTCCTCTGGTAAGTAGCTAAAATAGCCAATTAATAAGGTTTAACCATCAGACAGAAGTTGTTTTTAGAATAATGAAAATGTGTTGTCATTACATTTGTATTCCCTTGGGTGTTATTTTGAGATGTGATTCTCTGCAACTTATTTTAGCTGTTCTGTTTTCCAGTTCATCATATTTTCACATCCTTTACAATAAAATAATAAGACATAAACAATATGTGCCAAGATCTTACAGATTTTACTCTATTGGTATACTTTTGTTCTCCAAGCATCTTAAAATACGGGTGTGGTAAAATACAAAGAGAATCTGGATGTGAGCTTTCTTACATGAAAAAGAATCCATTTTCTCTCTTTTCCTGCCACACGCATTGCAGATTCCAGTTAACTATGCATTAAGCAATATGGAATAGTAATTTTGAACCCAAACATCATGCCAAATACTTCTAGTGAAAAATAGTTGCTAAACGTAGCTTCATTTTAAAGTCACTGTTTTCATTAATAGTGTCTTCCAACAGTCTTGTTTCAATAGTACTACCATTAACCATGAAATTTAGCTGCTTCTGTTTATTCTTCTACTTACAACTATTACATTGCCAACTCAATTTATTTTCCCAGTTGTCGTTATCCTGTTAAGAGTATTGTTAATAAGCTAAAGTCTATCTCTTCTCATAGCTTATATAGATGCCTGAATTTAGTTACCAATACAATTTAGACTATAGAAGCCAATGGAAAGTAGATTCAATTCCTATTACTTGCCTTCACTCCAGTCCCTATTTAAAAGGCTCATTTTTAGAAAAAATCTTGTAAGAAGTATACTCCATGCATTTCTCCACTTGCTACACATTAGTAACCACAGCAATAAGAAAAGTCTAGTGAGTCACAAACTAACTCGGAGCTATGAAAAAAGGATGAGTGTGATTAGAAAGCAGACTGCTAGTGCAATGAATTCAAGAATAAACTGATGTCACATGACTAGTACAATTTTACCAGATCCTATTCTTCTCACTGACATCTGCAAAATGTTAGCCAAAGACCAACTGAAAATTAAAACTAAATGTTCTTAAAAAACTATGCTATATCATCACCATCATAAATAATGCTACCAAATACATTGTACCCTTAGGATTCTCAAGCTAATGTGCCAGGTACTTGAAATAAAAGGAAAGATTAGACATAATTTCTCCAATTAAGGAATATGTATCAACATGCAAACATCACTTGGATATGCTGACTTTAGTTAATCAATGACTTTACAACCAAGTATAAAAACTTTTTTTGAGCACCTGTTTTAGACTGGACACTAATCTAGTGATTGGGGACCAAAAAAAAAAAAAGATATATGTATAACACATACTGAGGATAATGTTAGATGTTAATTTATGAGTTATGATCAGAAAGTGTGCACAGATTACTGTTCTTGACAACAGGTCAGAATTCAGAAACCGGAACTTGGCAAGAAAGACAGATGATGACACTTTCTTTAATAAGCAGACTTTGAGTGTTTCATCATTCCCTGACCAACCCACATGGAATAGTTCTCATCTTGCTAAAGAAAACTACCATTAAGTATTTTCAAACATAACAACTAATGTCTCATCTTAAAATGAGATTAGGAAAGAAACCTCAAGGGTAAAGTGACCACCTGAAAAAATTAGTTGAGATAAATGTTTATGTGCATACTGAGTATTCATGGTAAGCTGAAAAAATTTTCTTAATGAAGCAGTATTCAAAGTTTTACAACATTGGCGTTAAGTTGTATGTGATTCCTAAAATATTGTCACAGTTAACTGCAACAGATACAACTCAGGCAACATTTTAAAAGTCTGAAATTCATAAAGTAGTAGATCAGATTCTCATCTATGTAACACATAATGGATTCTTTGATGCAGATTTACTTTCATATAGTTATAGAAGGGCTGATTCTAGTAGACTGTGAGCCAATCACAGCACTACAGACTAGGGAATATAGACAAAAGAGGTCACTAATTACAGTTGCCAAAAGTCAAGTTTTCTATAGATATGACAAAGATACCATGTAAACTGTGGCAATACATGTCTTTCCTAAAACTGACATTTCAAACATACAGAATCAAGATATCTCACAAATTCAAGTCCTTCAAAAATATGCACTATCCACAGTTAGCCATACTACATATATTCTTCAAACAATCTTGAGAAACTCCAAAACTTCACTCCGCTACAGTCTTAGACTACAATCACTTTAAAAGGTTTCTAGTGATACAGAATAATATTGAATGTAAACTATAATTGAAAAGTAAAAAATAAGAAGATGTTTAAATTCTTTAAAATTAAGTGGCTAGTAAAAAAAAAAAACATTTGTCCATAAAAAGAAATGAAAAAAGGTGGTATGACATGTTATATATCCAGATTTCATCTAAACAAATATATCATTTTACTTTTTGAGTGATGAGGACCTACGTGTCATGGAGTTCTTTCTGCCTATGCAGTAAGTTAATCCAAAGAAAAGTATGGGAAAGGGTTGATGAACTGGTGCTGAAGGACAAGACTAAATATTACTTTTCTAGGCCAATTGTTCTAAGTTGTTTCTAATGCTGATCTGTGTTGCTTTGAAGAACATTATTTGACTCTCACTATATTCCAAATATAGAACAAGAACTTTTATTATATCAGGGACTTACTATGTAATAATATGAAATATTCAAATTTAAACTTTTTTAAATGTTAAATTTTCAAATTAAGAAGATATACTAAACATGAACCTGTATCTTTTCTAAACATTTATTATTCATATCAAGAGTATCAGCAGTCAAGATGGAGGTATAGGTAGACAAGCTTCACCTCCTCGCACAACCACAAAAAGAATTACAACTAAGTCAAAACAAATAATACCTAGAACTGTCAGAAAATCAAAATGTATGGAAATCCAACAACCAAGGGTTTAAAGAAGCTGCATTCATCCAGACAGGTAGGAGTGGTGGAGACATGGAAATGGGTGGAGAGGCAGTGTGGCATGGAGAGGCAGTGGCAGCGGTGGAACAGGCACAGGCAGTCCCCCATTCACATGTGGCAGATGAAGATCAGGAGGGATACCTTGGGAGGGAGCAATCCCAGCCCCAGGCCAGACCACACAGCCCACAGTTCCAGCACTGGGAAGATAAATCCCCATAACTTCTGCCTGTAAACACCAGTGGGAGTTGGGGTGGTGGAAGAAACTGCTGAATTTTCAGGAAACTCTGCTTAAAGGGCCTGCATGGTCATAAAACATACACAAACCCACCCACTCTTGGATTCAACACCAGGGCAATAGATAGAAGGGTGCCAGTTACATATGGGGAGTGAATGAAGTGGTTGGAAAAGGGATGAGAGCCAGGCAAACCTCCAGAAGCCAGGTAATGGCACAGTCCCCTCTCCAAGCCCTCCCCCCACACAGAGCCACAAAGCAGTGAATTGGTTTGCTCTGCCCCACATAATTTACAATTTACAGGTGACTTTTTGACAATATACAACACTACTAAGACAGGTAGTCAAAGCAGCTCTACCTAATACACAGAAACAAACACAGGGAGGCTACCAAATTGAGGAGACAAAGAAATATGGCCCAAATGAAAGAACAAAACCCCAGAAAAAGAACTCAACAAAACTGAGATAGCCAACCTATCAGATTCAGAGTTCAAAACACTGGTGATCAAGGTGCTCAAAGAACTCTTTGAGTACAGCAACAACATAAAGGAAGAAATTAGGTTACACTGAGTGAAATAAAGAAAAATCATGTTTTTTCCACAATGGGTGTGCCGCCAGAACATAGGTGTTGCAAAAACCACCACTAAATCAAAGCCAAAATGGGAGAGGAAAAGACTCACATCAACATTATGGTCATTGGACATGTAGAATCTGGCAAGTCTACCACTACTAGCCATCTGATCTACAAATGTGGTAGGGTCAACAAAAGAATCACAGAAAAATTTGAGAAGGAGGCTACTGAGATGGGGAAGAGCTCCTTCAAGTATGTCTCGGTCTTGGAAAACTGAAAGCTGAACACAAGCATGGTATCATCATCAATATCTTCTTGTGGAAATTCAAAAGCAGCAAGTATTATGTGACCATCATTAATACCCTAGGACACATGGACTTTATCAAAAACATGATGGCAGGCACATCTCAGGCTGACTGTGCTGTCCTAGTTAGTGCTGCTGGTGCTGGTGGGTTTGAAGCAGGTATCTCCAAGAATGGGCAGACTGGTGAGCATGCCCTTCTGGTTTGCATACTGGGTATGAAACAGCTGATTGTTGGTGTTAACTAAATGGATTCCACGGAGCCACCCTACAGCCAGAAGAGGTATGAGGAAATTGTTAAAGTCAGCACCTACATTAAGAAAATTGGCTACAAACCTGATACAGTAGCATACTTCCGGTTAGAATGAGTACAACATTCTGGAGTCAAGTGCTAATATGCCTTGGTTCAAGGGATGGAAATTCATTTGTAAAGATGGCAGTGCCACTGGAACCACGATGCTTGAAGCTCTGAATTGCATCCTACCACCAACTCGTCCAACTGACAAGCCCCCACATCTGCCTCTCCAGGATGTCTACAAAATTGGTGGTATTTGTACTGTCCCTGTGGGTCAAGTGGAGACTGGTGTTCTCAAACCTGGCATGGTGGTCACTTTTGCTCAAGTCAATGTTACAACTAAAGTAAACTGTTGAAATGCACCATGAGGCTTTGAGTAAAGCTCTTCCTGGGGACAATGTGGGCTTCAATGTCAAAAACGTGTCTGTCAAAGATGTTTATTGTAGCAGTGTGGCTGGTGACAGGAAAAATGACCCACCAATGGAAGCAGCTGGCTTCACAGCTCGGGTGATTATCCTCAAACATCCAGGCCAAATCAGTGCTGGATATGCACCTGTTCTGGATTGTCACACAACTCATATTGCTTGCAAATTTGCTGAGCTGAAGGAGAAGATTGATCATTGCTCTGGGGAAAAGCTGGAAGATGGCCCAGAGATTTTGAAATCTGGTGATGCTGCCATCGTTGATATGGTTCCTGGCAAGCCCACGTGTATTGAGAGCTTCCCTGACTATCCTCCTCTGGGCGGCTTTGCTGTTCATGACATAAGACAGACAGTTACTGTTGGTGTCATCAAAGCGTGGACAAGACGGCAAATGGAGCTGGCAAAGTCATCAAGTCTGCCCAGAAAGCTCAGAAGGCTAAATGAATATTATCCCCAACACCTGCTACTCCAGTCTTAATCAGTGGTGGAAGAACAGTCTCAGAACTGTTTGTCTCAATTGGTCAGTTAAGTTTAATAGTAAACAACTGGTTAATGATTACAATGCATCATAAAACCTTCAGAAGGAAAGGAAAATGTTTTGTGGACCATTTGTTTTTGTGTGTGTGTGGCAATTTTTAAGTTATTAGTTTTTTAAATCAGTACTTTTTAATGGAAACAACTGGACCAAAATCTGTCACAGAATTTTGAGATCCATTAAAACAAAGTTTAATAAAAAGAAAAAGAAAAATCTACAGGGAACCAACAATGAAAAGAAGGAAGCTTGGATTCAAATCAACAATTTGGAACATATGGAAGAAATAAACATTCAACCAGAACAGAAAGAAGAAAACAAGAATTTGAAAAAACAAGAGTAGTATAAGACAACTCTGGAACATCACCAAATGTGCCAACATCCAAACAGAGGGATGCCAGAAGGAGAAGAGGAAGAGCAATAAATTGAAAATTTATTTGAAAAAAATAATAAAAGAAAACTTCCCTAATTTGGTGAAGGAAATAGATATATCAGTCCAGGAAGCACAGAGAGAGAGTCCCCAACAAGTTGGACCCAAAGAGGACCACACCAAGAACACATCACAATTAAAATGCCAAAAGTTAAAGAGAAAGAGAAAATCTTAAAAGCTGCAAGAAAAAAGCAGAGCCATTACCTACAAAGGAGTTCCCATAAGATTATCAATTGATTTCTCAAAAGAAACTGTGCAGGCAACAAGGGACTGCCAAAGGTATTCAAAGTTATGAAAAGCAAGGACCTACACCCTAGATTACTCTATCCAGCAAAGCTATCATTTAGAATTGAAGGGCAGATAAAGTGCTTCCCAGACAAGCTAAAGCTAAAGGTGTTCATCATCACCAAGCCATATTACATTAAATGTTAAAGGGACTTACTTAAGAAAAAGAGGAAGATCAAAACTATGAAAAATAAAAATTCACAACTATCAAGAGAATCTAAAAAAAAAAAAAAAAACTAAGCAAGCAACCAGAACAGAAAGAGAATCATAGGTATGGAAGTCACATGGAGGGTTATCAGCTGGAAGGGGAAAGGGGGAGAATGGGAGAAAAGGTCAGGGATAAAAAGCATAACTGATAGGTACAAAATATACAGGGGGATTTTGAAAATAGTATAAGAAATGGAGAAGCCAAAGAACTTATATGCACAACCCATGGACATAAACTAAGGAGGAGAGTTGCTGGAAAGAAGGAAGATGCCAGGTGGATGAGGCCGAAGGGGGAAAAAATTAGGGCAATTGTAATAACACAATAAAATATACTTTCAAAAAGAGTATCATACCAATGCATTATGATTGTGAATCTTACATACCATATAAAATTTTTCTATAGTGACTAAAAACCCTAATCTCCAAAATGAAAACTTTATTAAATGCATATTTATTAGTGTTTCTAGCATGAGCATGTGGAGCCCACAGATTAACTGTACCTCTGAGAGAGGGTTTTTTGTTTGTTTTGTTTTTAACATGGTAGCATTTTTTCTGTTTGACTTGTAAAACCTAAGGTATTATCTTTTGTGATGTTAATATTGAGAAGCAGAGAAACATTTGCACTATGGACCTGTGTGATGTAAAGAAAGATCTGTGTAATAGGAGGAAAGATATTTACCCCATATTACAAAACGCATAACTAATTTGATCTTCCCTATAACTCAAGGCACGTTAGAGTGTGCCTCATAATGGGTTTTACTATGTTCTGTTCCATAAAACACTTCTAGCCACTATAACGATAAACTGATATTTCAATGTTACCCATATAACTCCGAATAGAGTTTTCAAATCACAATTCCACGCCGAAATCAGCCTAAAAGCATTATGGCATTTTTAAACACTTAAAAGTGTTATGAAATTTTCTTGGACATTGAAATATTTTATACGCACCATGGCCTTGTGTAGTGTCTATGGAGGATAATGATGGCAGGTGCAGATACTCAAATCACTGCCAATTTGTACTATATAGATAAAGAGTTGCTTCTGTTTGCATATGGATATTCATGAAAATTAGGAGGAAAAAAGTCAAAACTAAATAAATATTTAATATGTCAGCACCTGTCATAGTTTTGCATGTGTGTGCTTTACTACTATTGACTAGCAGTAGTACTGCTACTCTAACCAACTTCATTAAAGAATAAAAGAAAAGTAATAAGTCATTTCACACTCTGTCTGACCATTATACAATAATAGCAAGATTTCATGCAAGGGTACAACATTATGCCCATCTGCAATCACAGTCTCTTTGCAAAAATCTCAATTCACACTTCACATGCAGCTAACCTTGTTACCATCCCTTCCTAAATCCATCAGTGTTGCAGCTGCACGTCTTCACAGCCCAACATCTTAAAATTCATCACTTTGGCACCTAAGCATCACTATAGGTCAAGATAAAGAATCCAGCCAAGAATAATTAAAGGGCACCCAGATGTTTAGTTTACTTATCTCAAGCCTTTCCTTTAACATATTTGAATTGCCTGTGTATACTATTTCTTTCATAATTTTAAGATATATGCAATGTGATTATTCTAAGTATATGAGACCTGGAACAATACATTTCAGACTTTTTTTTTTACAAGTATAGTTCTTTGTAGTTGAAATTTGAACAAGAGGCATGATAATGAGTAGGTTGAGGGAAGGAAAGGTGTTATCTCATTAAGGTAATTACTAAGACATCCTCACCATTATAGTGGTTTGAAAATGTGGCAATTAAAGCGCCCTACATGGGCTCCTGGAGACAAGAGAACAAGACAGTTCTCTTGGAACTTCTATGTTATGGTTAATGTGTGTCATGTAAATGAAAGGGTAGACTATTGCTATTTAGTTCTTTTCCTCAACTCTCAGCCCTCGCCCTCAAATATCCTTGTGGGTTATGTTTTTTTTTCTTTAACCTGAATTTAGTTCTGATGGCAGGTGCCAAATTGACAGCCCCAGAAGCTAAAGCCTTCTTTTCACCCACAGAACAGTTGGAGCACAGAAAAGTGTAGAGCAGACCAGACAGACGATGTACTATCATCCCAATTCAGAAGAGACTTAACCTTCTTTCTCCTTCTTTAGTCAGGCAAGCTTCCTCTGATGAGGAGATTGCCGAATGCGTACCCAAAGTCAGTGAAGCTCAAAGTACACGCTAAAAAAAAAAAAAAAAAAGCAAGTGGTATTCTTAGTTTACTTCACCACAACATATACAGACTAATTCACACAACTCTAAATTTGCTTAGACTGAATTTTCACTATTCACCGAAACCACTGCCTTTGGTCAGTAATTCATTTTCCTTCTTGAGCTGGTCATCTTACTCTTTCATTGCTTCCCTTCCTAATCAAGATAAATAATAAAGTGACATACCAAATAACATATAGAATTCATTCTCCAACATCTTGCTTTTGTGCTCACTGAAGTATTATTTATCTCAAGTTAAGGAAAACAATCTAAATGTCCAGCACTGGAAGAATAGTTGACTCTATCATGACACATTTACAAGAGAGAATATTTTGTATCAAATGTTATACTTACAACAAGTTTGAAATAATACATAGAAATACTGGTTCTACACGAGAAAAGCATAAATGATATCCCAGATGAAGTGTGATCACAACTATGTAAAAATTCACAGCAAAATATTTAGAAATAATAAATTAAGTATTAGCAGTACTTGTCTTTGAGTGATAGAAGAAGGACTTTATTTCTTCTCTCTACTCTTTGGTATTTTATAAATGTTCTACAGTGAGCATACATTACTTTTATAATAGGAAAGTTAATAATTTTTACAAAAGTTTTGTTTCTTTTGTAGTAGGATTTGACCACAAAAATTTAATTCCATTAAAACTGAAAGTCAAGAATCATCTGAAAATGCTATAATACTATAGTATCTCTTTCCTTCCCTTTCTCTCTCTATCTCTATAGGAAAAAAAAATGGAAGAGGGACATGGATGAAAGAAAAAAAAACACTAAGCAAATATTTGTAGAAAAAAACCTAAAGCTTAAAATAAGTAATAAACTATATGACATTTGAGATTCTTTCCAATCCTGGGTTTGGATCAAGATCAGTTCTGTTTACAATCCAATTACTTATTAATGTGGATATTGGAAAATAACTTTTTGCCAAATTTCTGGGCAAAAACCAAGTAAGAGTCGTGTTCTCCATAGGAACTAGATCATTTATGGGAAGAAAAGAAAAGCCTGTAAATGTGTTGGCAAATAAAGGGGATCCTTCCTGAAATGTCATGGAGGGATACAGCACTGCTGGAAATAAGCAGTGTTTTCAATAGCACTTTTTTTTTTTAAAATCCTGTTCCAGAAAGTTAATAGTAGGATTCAATAAATGCACAAGCTTAAGTCAACTTTTCAGCATTGACGTTCCTCAATAGAAATGCTTGACCGATCTAACTTTGCCCCCATAAAAACTCCCCAAACATATAAAATAACAAAGTAAAAAATTAGGAAGGTAAAAGCAAGACAGGAATGGAGAGAAGAACCAACTCTGAGGACCTAGGCTTTTTTTGTTTGTTTGTTTAAGTCTCCAGGCAGGCTAGTGCCTTTCTTTACTGAATTCACTCACCCGATGCTTCTCACAAGATCCCTGGCCATCAGATCTATTAGCAGTTCCTGAAATGAACGCAGTCATTATTTCTTTGCTAAATGAGGTGGAAAGGTCTTAATGTTTATATCAATTCTAATCGAATTCTACCCTAATAAATATCTTCATGGGAGGACTTTGGGCATGTGAAAATAATTGTGCCTTCTACAAGGATAATTAGGCCATCAGCCGCGGGGGTGGCGTGCATGGAGTTGCATAATGTCATCCCTTTGGCCCCGTCAGGGGCACAGGGCTGTAACCCAAAATGATAACAAAAGAGGAAGAAGAAAGGGGTAACAAACGTTTGGGCCTGGTCTTTGGAACTAGGCACTCCTGGGAAAACTCTACACAGGGTTGAAGGATGACCCCTTTCTTACCTGCTCTCTGATTGGTCAAGGCCGAGGTGGGTGGGCGGAGAGCTAACATGTGACACGAATGGGTGAGTGAACTGATTCTTAGCGAGTGTTGCAAGGGAAATCTATTCTGCCGAGGAGATGCAAAATATGGATTGCCAGTAAGGAAGATAAAATGAAGTACCCCACGCCACACTTATCCATTTGTGCTTTATATGACTTTATGGGCCAATCTATCGATGAGTAGCACTGAAAGATTATACGGTAATTATGCATTTATTCACATATGAACATTTTTAATGTAATGCCACAGTGTGCTCACTCAAGGTTGATGAGAAAGTAGATATCCTTTTGAAATCTTAATTGAATGGAAACTATTCCGCAAGCTTCCATTATTAACAGAACAAGTTTGTGGGAAATGGAGCAAATAAATGACAATTTGACATTTTAAAGTGATTTGTGGCTCTGATACACTCTACTTCCAATGGGCAACTCTGTCTCTTAAAATCTGGGCTAGATCTCCCCTTTTGATAATCCTGCAAATGCCCGGCCTAAGGCAGGCAAGAATTGGTGCAAAAGAAAGTTTTTCAATCAGCTCTTTCCGTAGTACTTACCAAACATTATTTGCATCTTTCAGAAATTATGATGTGCCAATCCTTTCAAATTAGAAATCTTAAGGGGAAAAAAAACTTCAAATTGGATCACTAGAAATCATTTCATAGCAATTCACTAAGGAGAAAACTGCCCAGTGAGAAAGAGGCCTACTGTGGTCTCTTCACTTGGAGGACTCCCACCTTAGGAAACTACACCAAGTAGCTCAGCTTTCCTGCAACAGGAAGTGAGTAGCACCAACTTTCTTCTTTTTCTAACGCTCTGTCAGCCTATTGGCTAGAATGTAGACTATTTTTCCACAATGGACACTCTAATTTTGTAGCATGGGAGTAGGGAAACAGTGTACCATCAATACTGAATTCCTCTCTCTTGAGGCGAAAGTATATATACATATTGGTCTATAGAAAACTTTTCCTCCTATTTCACCTAAGGTTGTGCACCCTGGAACACCCCTTCCTCCAGACCCTGCAGGCTTTGCTGGCTCCCCAATGCTTCTTGAGCTTGCAAATGTGGGTAATCTATGCTGCTACAAGTCTTTACCAGTTTCTAAATTCCACTTAGCATTTCCATCCCTGCAACTTTAACAAGAAAGAGGAAGAGGACAGTCAGAGGGGAAATGGGGGGTCAACAAAAAGGAGTTCTCTTCCAAGATTTATGGAAAAATCTGAAGGAGGCAGCCATTTCCAGCCATGGGGCCTTTTGGCGGAGGGAGAATATGAAGATATGAACTCCCACCTGGGCAAAGATTATTTTATTATCTTCGTAGAAAAAGGAGAAAGCTTTAGAGTCCCTCCCGAGCCCACAGAGATGTAAGAGAAGGGCCCTGCTCTGCAGGCCCAGTCCAAGCACCATTCATTAAAGCATCTGGATTCCTGTCCCGGGTCTATATGGTGCTGATGCGCGCATTCCTCCCTGAAACGCCATCTGTAACCGGGAGCAGCAACTTGTGGCCACCAGGCTATCCCCGAGGTGGGAGGCGGGAGCAGCACAAAGACTGGGCTGGGGCACACACCGCGGGAGATCCTGTGTCGAGCCTGTGCGCTGTAGCCAGGCTTGGAGCCGGGCGTGCAAACCGCTAGCTGCAATGCGTTAGGAGTGGGCGGGAAGACCTTTAAACCAAGGGCCTCTAGACTAATGAATCAAGTCGGGCAGCGGGAGATAGGGGTGGGTGGTGGAGGGAATGAATGAGCTCCACAAAGTGACATAGCCCTTTCATCGTAAACCAAGTTCAATCTCGCGCTCCCGAAGGTCCTCTTCTTTCAGTGGAGCTCCCGCAGGGCCCGATAGTAGCCGGAGCTGGAAGAGTCCCAGACTGGCAGGGAGGAGATACCGGGTGGGAACAGCGGTGGAGATCCAGGGCCTTGGCTCAACCGAACTGCAAGGTGGGCGGCCGCCCCGGGAGTGCTTCTTCTGGGCTTGCATCAGCCAAGGCTGCGTTTCGCGAGCACACACGGTGCTGCGAGGGTGGAGGAAGTGAGACTGCCCTTTAGAGAGGTTCCACTGGCGACTTCGTTGCAGCCTGGACGCAAGGCTTCGAAGCAGCGTACTTGACTCCCCGCTCCTCTCCAGTTGGCTTCCACTAAGAACTTATTAAATAGGGGCGGTTTAGAATTGATTTGTTACTGAGCACTACTTACCCCGAAATCTTTTGGTTTGTGAGTTACTTTATTGATCTGAAGATTTTGTTCTTTGGAATGTGACCCTTTTTGGACCTAGAGCTAATCAGGAAATGCTGACAGGGAGGTCGCTTTATAATCACCTCGTTGACGTCCTCGGTGGGCACAGAGGACCCTAACCCGGCGCGCCCCCTGCGGTCGCCTAAGCTTTGCCGGAACCGCCTGGGTACTTTGCTGGTACGCGCGCCCAGGGAGCTGTCTGTGGTGCTAGGAGAGAGAAACCGAGCCAGAGAAGTAGGGGGAGAGACCAGGAAAAGCAGAGAGGAGAGAAACGAAGATTGTCAGGTTGGCTGAGGTGGTCCACCCACCAATACTCAGACTGACAGACACCTTCAAAATTCAGCCAGAAGGAGGGGAGGAAGAAAGTCCCTTCTGAGTCATCTCATCGTCCTGAGACAGCTAACCTGGTTTTCCAATGCGAGAGCCCAGTGACACTTCCCTTTCTCTGAAAGCACACACCCCCAATCCCACACACTTACCCCATGGGGCTCTTCAGAGGTGCCAGAGGTCAGAAGGAAGGAGCATTGGACCATGGCTATGCGCCCCAACTTCAGGGATAGAAATTGTGAAGAGAAAGCCTGCAACTGGCCTAAGAAGTGGGACTGGACAAAGACCTAGTAGGAGACTCAAGGAGCCTGTTCCAGGGTCCACGGGGTAAACCCTAGAGAAGTCTGCACTTGCCGTTCTTCCCACATCTCTAGACAACTGCCAAGGCACAAGGCAAGCCAGCTTTTCCTCTCCAAGGATCCAGAGCTATGGAGGAAAGATCAATTCCCTTGGAGGCTCATTCCTGCTCCTGACTATTCTCACCAGTGACAAAAAGTCAGTTTCTTTCCAAATATGTTGACTTCAAGCCATGCCTGGCTTTTTAGAAAACCAGGCAGCTCTCTTCCAGTATATTTTTATAACCACGTGGCTTAACAGGAACTAAAGTTTCCCTAGCCCTAGGGAGAGCTTTTCAAAATATTTTTAGAAAGTTAAAAATATAGCAAAACAAACTACTCACAAGCCGCCTGTTTAAAGAGGGAAGGTGGGACTCGGCAGACTTCTGGGGAAGGGCTGCCTAAGCAGGAGTCAGATGGCAGGGAGGGAGGAGGAGGGAAGTCTTGGTTTGAGGGTAAGCGGTTTCATTTGCAACAGAGGAAATCGGCTGTCTAATTTGCCATCTTGTGGGCTTTCATTTTAAGGGGTGGAGCAAAAATAAACTGACACAAGGGTAGTAGGTATATTTGCTGGAGGCATGGAGGCAAGCAGCAATCATTAATTTGCAACTCATTGAAAATTACTGGCTTGAGCTAAAACGACTAGCTGCTAGCTGAGGAGTTAACTCATTTCACACTCCCTAGAAATTTGTGCTAGGTTTGCTGGGGTTCCAAGAGCTGGTCTTGGGGTGGGAAAATCTCAGAGGCCCTTTGTGGGGGTTTAAACTTTGCTCTAAAAGAAGTTTGTGTTCCTGTGTTTTTGTAGCAAGCAAAGATTGCCACAGAATGACTTTTTTTTTTTTTTTTTTTTTTTTTTGCCAGTCCCCAATTTAATGAAAGGAGCAAAATAAATGGTGTCTAGTTGTGGAGTGCCCTTCAGATGCCGGCTGAAGGTGGGAAAAGAAAAGGAGTGCAGCTCCCAGGGACCACTTTCCTCTGGACCTTCACAACTAACTTCGGGTCTCCCAAGAGAAGAGACCTATGGCTGTTATCTCATTCCTTGCTTTTCAGAAAAATCTGGCATTGTGCTCATCACTTCCTAGCCAACCCCCTCCCCTCCACTTTGTTGGGCAGGCACGGAGGACAGAAGGACCCATTTTAAAGGACAGGACTGGGCTTGCATTTGACTTTCAGCAGTAGTTAGGTGATATTTGAAGTGAGAGTCACCTGCTGCAGTGCCCTTGGCAGTGATGCTGGAGAAAGAATGAAGAAAAGAAATCCAGGACTCAACTTTTTTCCTGGAACAACCCCCTACCCTCATCATCCAATTTGACAACTTAGATGCAACAGGAAGTAACCAAATTTAGAAAGAGAATTGGCACTTTCAGCAGCATGGTTGCGGGGCTGGTAATATAACTTTGAAGAAAAGCAAATTTGGGAGGACTCTGGTGAGTCCAGAGCAATTTCTAGTAGCAGTGGAATATGAGATTCATTAAGAAACATGCCCTGGCTGGTGTAGCTCAGTGGATTGAGCTCAGGCTGTGAACCAAAGGATCGCAGGTCCCATTCCTGGTCAGGGCACATGCCTGGGTTGAAGGTCAAGTCCCCACAATGGGGCGTGCGAGAGGCAACCACACATTGATGCTTCTCTCCCTTTATTTCTCCTTCTCTTCCCCCCTCTCTCTAAAAGTGAATAAATAAAATCTTTTTTTTTTTTAAAGAAACCTTGGTTTCTATAGACATAGTGCTTCCCCCTGCATTGTCCATCTATGCAGTCCAAGTTCAGCCTTGGCAGTGAAGGGGCAGCACGCAGGCTGCTCAGCAGAATGACTGGTGAGCTGCTGGCAGCAGATGGGTGCTAGAGCCTTATTTGTATTTGTAGGTTTATGTGTTTTTCCCACCTAGGCCTGAGGTCATTTTTTGTAAGGAACCTGGGATGTGTGAACTCCAGGTCCCGCTTGTGTCGAAGCTGACCAGTCACAGGACCAGTGCAGACAGAAACTATAGTACCCCCCAAGCCTTGGAAAGTACCTTCTTAGGCCCAGGCAGACTATTTTGAATTACTTCAACTTGACTGTAAAACCGAGCAGCAGCTAAGATGGAACGAGGAGCATCTGCTGAGTGTTCTGGCATTGGGCATTCCCGCTAGTCACAGTGACACCCAGTTTCCAGCCCAGCCCAGCTGCCTGAGTTTACCACAGCTCAGCGCGAAGGGAAAAGGGGCAGTCCAGACCCTTTTGTTAGAATCAAACAAGACCAAGACCATTTTTTAAAACAAATTGATGAGCTGGAGAGAAATCTGCAAACCGCTCCCCAATTAACAAAGGTCTGATTGAGGCGCCTGAGGCAATTTCCTCCTGGATTTCACTTCTTTCTTCCCTTCTTCTTATCCACTCCTCCCCAACGCACACTCCCACGGCACTCTAAATTCTTAAAAATGTTTTGTAGCTCTACTAAGGTCCAAACATCAGAGAAAGTTGGAGAACGGGTCTGGATGTATTTCTGCTGCATGTCTTATGCCTTTGAAACTGTTCAAAGACAGGAATAAGGACAGAGAGATGAGCATACTCGATATGGGATCCTACTCTCTGGCTCCTCAAGATGTAAGCTAGGGGCTGGAGAAGGTGGGAGCAGCCCGGGAACTGCACCCCACCTCACCGCCATTCCGTTTTTCCCTCCCACATAGTCCTGAGTGCTAAGCATGGGGGGTGCGCGGCTAGGTAGATATCAGGCCCTTGTCGAGTTACTACAAGTATTTGAAAACCCATTCATACACGCTCCTAAAGCAGGCAGAGAGCCTCCTCCACTCTCTGGGCAGGTCCTCTCATTTTGTGGTCGCAACTCCTCCAGAGGCTCTGATAAAAAGCTTGGCACTCAGGTCTCGGCCAGAGTTGCATTCCCTCTTCAGGCATCCCAGCACAACCTACTCACGAGGACAGGAGGCTCGGAGTGGGGTAGCGGGCTGGATGCCCACCCAGGGAATGAGAAGGCAAGGATCAAAGCCGCCAGGAGGGTTCGTTAGCTGGACCTCTCGGAGTCCCCGGGGTGTCCTAATTGAGCGCCCTGCAGCCTCACGCTCGCAGGCTGTGCTGCCGTGCAGGCACCGGGCCTCCGGCTTTGGAACAGCTGCTAGGCCCACGTAGCGTCCGCCCGCCAGCCCGACACTGGGGACCCTGGCTGCCCTGGGAGACACCCCAGCAGGAGGAGGAGCGGACAGATCCAGTTCAGCTGGGGCTGCCAGGAGGCCCCGACAGCAAGGAAAGTGGGCCGCTCACTTATCAATCACCAACAACCTACGACAGACTTTCTCCTGCGGCCTCGCGGGCTGCTCTGAAATCATCCACTTAAAAATAAAAAGAACCACACGTATAAATAACGGCTCAGAAGAGGCCAGCATGAAAAATGGAGCTGTTTTTATACAAATCAACCCGATGTCTTTACAGATTTTATAAATTCCTAATATCCCGGAAAGGATTTTTTCTTTCCTAAATCAAATCGGTCACTTCATCATACTACATTCTGCTTTAGTAAAATCAGCTCCCTTGGATTTCATCACTTGTTAAAAAAAGATAAACTTTATTTTTGTAATTTTCAATCACAAAAAAATCTATATTTTTGTCTAAGCATTTATTTTACTGAATCAAAAAGACATGAAAAGAAAAATCATGTTTTACTAACGTATATAAGTGACTCTTTTTTGGACAACATATAATAAATATGATATATCACTTATCACCCAGTCTTTCAAATGTACATTTTTCTTCATATTATGGAGCATGCCACTTTTCCAAAAGAAAAAAGGTCATGAGAAATCAGTGCAAAGTTCTCAGTTACCCTCCTCTTTTCTCTGGGGCAGGCGGAATGTCCACAGCAACGCCCTCTGCCTCAGAACTTGAGGCCGTCTGTCCGTCTACAATTCTCGCCTGTGCAGTTTCCTCTCCGTGCCCTTCTCTTTCCTCCTCACCCCTCCCCCTCCCTCCCTCCTGCATGTCCCTAAAGTCATTTTTAAAAGAACTTGAGGTTTTGTTTTTGTTGATGTTTTCACTTACTGATCGCACTTTGTGTGGGGTCAGCGTTTTCACCAGTCACACTGCAGTGGGGGAGCTTTCCAGCCCTGTCTCTGGGGGTGGGAAGAAGGAGAGCAGAGGGCTGGCTCCTCTCTGGGGGCCCCGCCCATTGGTGAGCGTCTCCCTTTCTCACTTCGTGGCTTCCCAGGTCTGCTGCCAGGGAGGCCCATCCGCCCGGTGCGGGAGAGAAAGGACGGCAGTCCGAGTAGGGGAGGGAACGGGAGAGAGACTGCAGCGCGGTCCTGGTTCTTGTCCTTCACCGGGGGTGCGGGGTGCCTGGAATGGGGTTGGACAGGGGATTGAGAGCCGGCTGTGCCCCGGGCCCCAGGCCGTGGATGAGCACGCGGGGCACCAGGGGCCGCTGCAGCGGGGGGTGCGGCGCAGGAGGAGTCCGGTACATGCTGCTGTACATGGCGGCGGCCGCTGCGGCTGCGGTAGTACTGTCCATGCTGCCCAGCAGGCTGGGATGGTAGAAGTAAGGCGACGGAAACATCCTCTGCAGTGCCGAATAGTTCCCCGCCTCGGCCAGCAGCTCCAGGCCCACCGCGGTCTGCCGCTTCCACTTGGTCCTGAAAAAAAGTGGACGTGCATGCACCCCGCAACTGTGGGCACGGTCCAGGCACCAAGGCCCCTTCTCTCGCCCTCTTCCGCCTTCTTTTCCTGGGGGACAGGAGGCCGAGAGAACCGGAATCTTGTGCACCTTGCACCCCAACACCACCCTCTTGCTCATAGAGTGACCAAAAGCCAAGTCAATTTCATAAATGACAGTTTCGATGTCTGAGAATTCGCAAATGAAATTCTACAAGCTTTGCTGCCTCTTCCCGATTCTCTGATCCCGGGTTGCCGCCACCCCTTATGGTTTGGCTACCTCCCAAAACTTTCCTGAAGGCCAACTAAGGTCACCCTTTCTATATGCGATCTTTTCCCTCCTCCTCTAATTCCTTTCCCCAGTGAGTGGCTCCCCAACAATCCCAGAGTGTCTCTCTGCCCCTCCCCTCTTTCCTTGCAGCTAAGAAGAAACGGTAAACAAAGGGACACAGAGATTCCTGGGCCTTGGACCTGGCCCCTCTCAGTCCCCAGGGCTGTGGGGACACATCTCTCTCATCAGCCTGACAGGATCTTACAGGAGGCAGGGGGCTTAGGCAGAGGAAAGTAGCAAGGAATTTCCAAACGGAATTCATTTGGGGTAGTGCTCTCCCAAGAGGTCAGTACCTCCCGGCGATTTCAGGAGGGGAAAAATGCATTTCAAGATATTTTCTCCTCAGGGAGAGAGTAACAATTAAAATCTGTGATCAGCTTTTCTCAGCCTGCTCCCTCCCCCACTGCACTCTCCTTAAGAACAGGAGAAGAGGCTTTTGCTCAAATGCCTCATAAAGGAACTCAGGACTGGTGGGCCATCCATACCCGGCAGCTCCAGCCAAATTAATAAACATGTCGTCCATTTTAAATTGGCTACAAATGACACTAATGTTTTCCGACAGAATTAGGGTGGCTGAAACCGTATGTAATGAGACAGAAAATTATGGTAAAGATGACAACTGGATGGGCATTTCCAACTGCACTTATGGACGATTAGAACACAAACAAGAGAAAAGGAGGGGGAGAGAAAAATCCAGACAAGGGAGACAACTATCTGGATTGGAAAGAGTATAACCTCAGCCTCAGCTTGCCTGGATTTCCTCTACAGTTCAGGGGCCTTGCAAGCTCTGTCAGCCCCTTTCCTAATTTCCTTTGAGGTTCCTGGTGGGCTCTGAGGCAGCCAGTACAGGGGACAGGTCCTCAGTATGGATGCCTAACCAGATGCTGATTCATTCTCCCGCCTGCCGCTGCCCACCCTACCTGACCTGGCCACCTCACAGGCCAAGGCAAAGACATTTAAGTCAAAGCAGTGGGACAGTTCCTCCAAGACCGAAACAGCTAGGCTGTGTGGCCAGCTATAGACATTTAGAACCAGTATGCAGCAGGCCCAAAGGGCATACCTCGCCGGCTCCACGGGCCTGAGTGTCAGCTGCACAGATGTCTGATTTTGAGAAGGTGTGGCTTGATTGATTTCGGGGCAAAGTGGGGTGGGGGGGATTCCAGCCAGTCAGATTTGAGAGGGAAAGTAGCACATGTTAAGACACTTAGAAGTGCAAAATTTTCTAAACTTCAGCTGCCTATGGAGAGCTCGCACCTTGGGGGAGTGGCTAATCCCTGCCCCTGCTTGAAAGCCCCCAAGTGCCCACTCCAAGCCTTCTGAGTCCCTAGTGTCTCCCACAGCCAGCAGGGAAGACTAGTGCTATAGTCATGACCTGGATGGCCAGAGGCTTTGCTCCCCCACAGAGCCTCCCTTACCTGCGGTTCTGGTACCAGGTCTTGACCTGGGTGTCAGTGAGGTTGAGCGAAGCAGCCAGGTCCATGCGGTCCTGCACGCTCAGGTACTTCTGCCGCTCAAAGCTACGCTCCAGTTGATTGAGTTGGTGGTCAGAGAAAGCCGTCCTGGCTTTGCGAGGCTTTTTGGCTCTCACAGGGGGACTCTCTCGGCTACTTGTAATCTCCCGGTCTCCTTCCTCCTTTGTTCCTATGACAGAAACCCAGGCACAGCTCAGTAAACTAGCCTGGAATAGGGAAGGATGGAGTGTCCTCCTGGCACACATTTCCACATTCCTAAGCCAGCTGCTAGTCTCTAGGGACTATACTATGCCACCCTCCTCACACAGACACTTGGACTTCAGCCAGTATGGAGAAAGAGGACCAATTTCTGTCTAGAAAGTGTGGAGCCTTGTGTGGAGCTCCTTAAAAGGGTATCTGATCTCTCCACCTTTGAAATTGAAAAAGAAAAAATACTTTATAATAAAGGGTCCTTTTGTTATTGTTTACTTACTGGAAGGGTGGGGAGACCCTGTCCATTTCCTTTATTGTTTTTCACTATGATTTCATTTTTTTTTTTAGATTTAGTAGTTTTCAAAAAGTCTATTTTGTTTCTTTCTTTCTTTCTTTCTTTCTTTTTTTGAGGAGAGGGTACCTTTTTCATGTTACTTTTTCTGTTTACTCAAAGTTACAGGCATTTGTTTTCCTTTATCAGGTACACTTGGGAAATGTTGGAATCAAGGTCTCCACAGCTGCTTGCATCACGTCTTGCAAAGCTTCCGAAAGAATATGTCACCCAGACACTGAGCTGAGCTCAAAATCACTGAACCCATTCAGGTGACAGCCCAGAGATTTCCGGATTCCATTTGTCAACTTTGGTTTTTTACTGAAATGCTGGGAAATCGATATGTCAATCCCTCTCTGTTTGTACCCGTTTTTTGCTGCACTCCTTGATCTTCCCTGCAGGAAGAACAATAATCTCTCTAATTGACCCACTGGGGAGGTTGGTGCACAAAAAATCACCAGACCAGACTGTACATCTGTTTTGGGCACTATTATGCTAATGCTGTAATAGTAAAATGAGGAGCCAACATCCTACCTTCCAGACAGTCCACGCACATCTTTCCCAGAGATGGCAAAGATTAATAATAATAATAATAGTAAGAGTAATAATAATAGACCACTTAGTAAAGGAAAAAACGAACTTTCCTACTATGTTAAAATGCTTTTGTCGTAAAGAGCAGACCATTTATGAAAAATGTGAAAAAGGGAGTTGAAAGACAATTTCAACTGCCATCTTCTGATTTTACAAGAAAATAGATAAATTCAATTCCATAAATTTTACTTTCATAAATGCTATGTCTCAATTACTGGTAAGGAGCCAGAAATTTTACTAAAATGCAGATATTCAGTTGGGGCCATAAGGTAAGAAGGGTTTTTTTCAAAAAATACTGAAAACCTGATTATAAATTTTTATCTTGTGGACTTCCCTATATTAACCAGGATCTAATTTTCAAGAAGTTGCTCTGTTAACCAACTCGGAAATTTTTCCTTCATTAAGTCTGATAATTCCTGTGCTGTTGTTTAGAAAACATGGTGTGTAGGGCGAATGAAACAATTTTCATTAAAGAATAAGTACCATGTTGTGATCACACCCCAAGACACCATGCTAGCTAAGCCTGTTTCTCTCACGTCTCCCTATTCGCACTCAAAAAGTCTCTGTTTTAAAAAGTCTCGAGTCCTTGCCTTTTATCAACGAAAGTATTTCCGGTCAGATACCCTCGCCACTGGCCCTTTCCTAATAAACTAAAATTAAGTAAAACAAAGAAAGGAGGTGGATGTCGGTGTGGGTTGAGAGGTAGAAATGTAACAATAAGCAGAACTTCGGACGAGTCTTGAGTCTCGAAACAGCACTCCCAGGCCTCCCTCCCGCCTGCAGTTTTTAATTGCGGCGCAATTGCCTTAGAAGGTGCCGGAATTACTCCCCATCAGAGAGATCTGCGGGAGACTGAAGGGGTGACAGGGAACCAGCGGGAAAAGCTAGAGGGCTGAGGCTGAGGGGGCCGAGGCGACGCGACTCACCGTGGCATTTGATGTCGCTCTGGGAATCTTCCCGCTTGTCGAGTTTGGTTTTGCTGTCGTCCTGCTCCAGCTTTGGCCTGAAGCTCTCGTGTGCTGCGTTGCTCTCCTGCTTCGGGGTGTGGTGGGGAGAGGAGACGCTGGTGCTGTAGGGTGCACACGCCGCCAGAGGTTTGCTGTCGCCCAGGATGTCTTTAATTAAAAAAGAAGAGGTGGAAGTCCTGGGGGCCGAGGCGGCGGAGCCCAGCTGCTGAGCGGGTGGCTGCGGCGGCGGCGGCTGCTGCGGCGGCGAAGGCTGCAAACTTTGCGTTGGGGCTGCGGCTGGTGGTGGCGGCGGTTGTTGGCTGTGGTGGAGGTGGTGGTGATGCTGGGGCCCGTCTGCTACCAGATGCGTCTCCGGAGGCTCCATGGTGACAGAGATGGGAGAGGAAGGCGCCGTTCCTACCGTATCAATCTCTGAACAGGGGGATGGAGTGGCCTGATTTCTAAAATCCGCGGTCCTAGTCTCGCCGAGTGGGCGGAAATCTCCATTCATCATGCCGGGGCTGCCCGAACTGGCACTGGACAAAATCGTGTCTATTCCAAAACTCGACCCGCTGGCCCCTTCCATTGTTGTCATTTCTACATGAGGTCCACGCCACTCCGCCGCTCAGCAGCCGCCCCGACCAAGCAAAGAAAGCTATCGATCGTAAAATGAACACTAAACAATGTTGTTGCCGCTTAAAAAAAAAAAAAGTGGGGAGGGAGGGAAGGAAGGATTATTGGGAGGTGACAATCGGTGGACAGTTTCGACACAACTTTTTTCCCCTTATGCAAAAAGTAAGGGTGGGAAGAAAGGAAGACTGGGGGAAAGTTACAAAAATCGTTGAGGAAGCACGGAGCTTGCGCTCCAGGAACGACCGTGCATGTGGGGCGGCGGTGGCGGCGCGGGCGTCAAGAGGTGACCCCTGAGGCTGCTGCGCTGCCTCTGCCGCCGCCGCCTGGGTCTCTCACAGCCTGGCACCAGGCGGCAGCGGCGGACGTGTTAGGTGCAGCGACCCCGAAGCCCAGGCGGCTGCACGCCCTCGGAGCTCCCCGGCCGCTCCCCGAGGTGGCTGTCGCGTACGACTTGGCCGCCCCAGGAGCCGAGTTTCTGAACTTTCTTGTGAAGTTGTGGAGCTGACACCGCCGCAGTGATCGCGGCCACGAGAGGAGGAGGAAGAGGAGGAAACGAAGGAGCAGGTGCAGGCGGAGAAGACGGCGGAGGCGCGGCGCCGTGCGACTCCGGCTGCTGCCCGGCGCGTTCGCTTGTAATCCGGCTGCTGGCGGGCGGCGCCGACCCCCTCCCGTGACGTCACGGCCACTGCCGCCGTTCGCCGCGACGCGCCCCCGCCGCCCCAGCCGTCTGCGGACCCCACCGCCCCCATTGGCCGCGCCCGTGCGAGCGAGCGACGCTGACGTGCCGGGAGCCAATGGCCGAGCGGCTCGGGAGCCCGTCAGCGATCGCGGGTCGGGCTCGGCTGCTCTTTTGAGAAGCCGCAGATCCCGTTGCCAGTGGCCGGAGGCCGGGCGCCTAGTCCTACTGTGGTCCCGGGGCCCTTGTCAGGAGGGAGGGCAAAGGGAGAGAGCGAGAGAAAGAGAGCGGAGGGAAACTAGAGGAGGGACCCAAAGGGCTAAAAGAGAGGCAGAACAGTGAGGGTTTGCCCGTGTTCCCACCTCCAAGCAGGGGAGGGGAAAGAGTGCAGGAAGTGAAAAGCGATCCGGCGGGCTTGCCTGTGCAGCCTCTCAAACACGCGTGTGACTAGTCTGAGGACCCTGAGAGCCGAGGAGGGGGACCCCTGAAGGAACGAACCCACGGGAAAGTGTGTAACTCCAGCAGCCAGAGCTCCGGCCGGGAGGGCGGACGGACTTCGAGCTCTGATTTCTCCCCGAAAGAGCTCAGGCGCCCGCCCAGCTCTGTCGCGGGGCCCTGAGGGTCCGCGTCCACCGGCGCCCTCAGGAAGGGCTGCGGAAGGTTGGGCAAGCGGCCTGCTGCTCAAACCCAGGGACCCAGTCGGGTCACCAATCGGGGCCTGTGACGGAGGAAATGCCAGACACTTTCTCCCGAGCAGGGGAGATAAAACCCCAAGGCGCTCTGTTGCGGCGAGGGCGGCGAGGCTCGCTGCGGCGTCAGGCAGCCGAGGGCTCAGAAGCTTGGGTGGTGGGTCCGCAGCGGCCCTTTCGCCACAAGCCTGTTTGCAATGTTCACTCCCCACCCTCACTCCCCCTCCCCGTCATTCGGAAAGGAAACGGTCACTATGGATCCACTGGGGGACCTGGAGCACGGCTCGACTGCGAGGCCTCGTCGAGGGTATCAACTTGCATTATGTTCTCCAGGACGTCTCCAACCTGTCTCTTGTTGAATGTCAGAGTAATGGGAAGTGCCAGTGACAAGACGGCGTATTACTCCTGATTAAGTGCCGTGTCAACCTAATTAGCAGAGTAATTATAAGGTGCTAATGAATGATTCAAAGTTCTTTGAGTTACATTTTACTCCAAATTACCATTTTAAGAACCCTATGAATCTGAGTGGCTGGCATCACTTCCGTGACTAGGTGCAGAATGACGGTATAAAATGGTCTTTAACGTCTTCAAGGGCTGGGCGGAAATCTGGGGTTTAGCTGAGATGCTGAAGCTCACTTTCTGGGGAGCAGATTTTTTTTTCCTATTCAGGACCAGAAGTGGGGGGTGGGGGTCAGGGAGGCAAATGACTTTTTGGGGCCAGATACTATGTTGCTGTTGGCGCTGGATCTGCGGGGCCCTGATCCGGAAGGGGGTGCGTGGGGAGTTCATCCCGCGTTTTCCCAGAGAATTCGATGTTTTTTGACCCAGAAAAGGCCCGCACTATTTCAAGGTTGTGTTGAGCTGTTTCTTACCTTCTCTGTGCCATTTTTTTTTCCAGAGGTCTGTCTCTGAGGAGCTCTGTGGGGAAGACCGAGGCCAGGAGATGTACACTACGGGCTGCTCTCGATTTTCTCGGAAAGCGAGGGGAGTTTGGTGAGGAGCCGGGGTTGGTGAGCCACGGCGGGACGCGGCCAGCGGCAGCAGGAACCCCTCTGAGGGCCGAGGGAGCCCTCCGGAGCGCGTGAGGGGCCGGCCAGCCGGCCGGCGGGGGTCCAGCCCCTCTGGGCAGGGAAGCCGCGCAGGGCCTGGGTGATGCCTGAAGCGGGCTTGGCCCCTTCTAGGAGCCTGCGGGCCCGGCCTCGGCCTTCCGGCCAGCTGGGACTGTAGAACCCGGGGCTCGGTCTTCGGAGGGCGCCTGTCTTATCTAAGGCCGAAATGTCCCGCCCGAAAGGCAGGACGCCCCACTCCCTCGCGGCACCGGCACCCCACGCCCCTGGCACACGTGGCTTCTGTGGGAAGGGTGCAGAGGCCGGCCAAACTGCAGGCGGTCGGGGCACATTCTTCTTCCTAATAACAATTAGGGCTCTTCTGATTCAGACTTTATCCACCAACTTCCCAAACGAGGCGTGTTTCCTCCCAAACCCGGCGTTCTAACATGCCCTTCCCTCGCAAACTATTCTGGGTGGGAAGTGGGGAGGAGGAAAAACATTTAAGATCCAGAACTGACGGCACTGCACAAGTCACTTATTCTTGACCTTCATCAATAATTTATTTAAGCCTGTTTTTGTTTTGTTCTGATGTCTAAAATGACTCAAGAGCTCAAAAAACTGGGCGCACAGCTTGTGTTGAGCGGTTCGGCGGGATTTTTTGCTTGGAGTAATTCACAGCATTAGCAGAACACACAGAAATATAACCCTATGGAAAAATGAAATCTAAAAAGAAAGGGAGAGCGGAAGGTGGAAGTATTAGGGGAAAAGGGGGTGTTCGTTTTATGAAAAACAGAAGTTCTGCCCAGTAGGCCCCACTTTATGAATGGTTCAGATCATGTTTTCTTAAGAAAAGGTTAAGATGATGGAAAAGTTCTTTGGGTGGGATGTTTGATCAGCTTTCCAGAGCAACAATTGCGAGGGGAAGGCAGGACCTTGACTTTTATCAAGGCGAGTCTCATCTTTGGGTCCTACCAACGAGGAAATGCTACTAGTGGCCTGAAGACCTACAAGAGGGACTGGAAGACTAAAACTAGATTAAAAACGTAATGAAAAACAAATTATTCAGGGGTAGAGTTTTGTTACTTAACTTTCCACAGTTCTTTTTCTATAGACACATTTCTCTTTTGCCATTTTTTTTCTGATAATATATATATATAGGGAGGAGCAAATGTAGAATTTAGTTTATCCTTGCATTATTATTTATTAATTATTGTATTATTTTCCACATGAACAATTGTAAACCTACTTTTGCCCCACACTGTATATGCACCCAAGCAAACATAATTAACTTTCCATTAAAAAAAAATAAAAACTCAGAAATGGAACAGGGTGCAGATTAATCACATTTTCAATTCCCGTGTATAGGAAAAGAAATGCACTGACTGATTTAATCAGATTTTTTCCCACTGGATTTAAAATACAAATAAATATAGCCCCTAAATTGACATAAGTTTGACAAGTATCTTCCACTTTCAGGCCCTAATTTCCTCTGAAGTAAGACAAAGGAAAAGAGAAAAATTTTAAAGTTTGGAGTATTTTAGAATTTTTGCATAGAAAGCAGTTATTTGCCAACTGTGGATAATAGAGAACAACTTTCCTTCCTGGCTTTGAAAGAGATGTGAGTCCTGATCACTAAAGATGCTCGCTCCCCACCACAGAGAAAGTTTCAAACACTTGAGTATTTTAACAAGTTTTGTTTCTCAGTATATTCTCAGAGGCTCACTTTTACAACCTAGATTTGGGGTTATGTTTAAACTGGAGCATCAAGTTTTTTAAAACAGAACTGAAGTTTGAAGAAATTCACCTATAGATTATGAAGAACTTCAAACTGGTGTTTCTTCCTATCACATTTTATTTGACCATTTCCAAGGGTCCAAAGATGACAATGCCAACTGATTGGCATGAGATGCAAAGGCGCTTGTCTCCACTGGGCGGCGCCAAGAGCCCCAAACCAAGAGAGCCGGCTATTGTTTCTTGCTATATAAAAGAAGCATGATACACAAGTAAGCTTTCCCTTTCGAAAGCTGATTCCCCAACTATAGTATGACTTCTCGCCTTTTCAAAGCTACAGAAACGTCGGACATTTTCTTCCTTTTTTCCTCCAGTCTATCAATATATTTCCAGCTGCCTAAGGGCTTGATGTGTATTTGCTTAGAAAAATAATGTAATAAAGAGAAAGACATGAAAACACTGGAATTGAGTTACCTAATAGGCTGAAACCAGGAGAGTGGAGGTTGGGAGCAGAGGGAGAAAGGTAACGTAGAAGCAAACAAATAAGGTAACTGAAAACTGGTTTAACAGAACAACAGATTAAAATGATAGTCTATGCAATTACTAATTGTTCTAGGGAAATAAAGGGTTCACCAGATCATTTTGGTATCATAATAAAACTTGTGAGCGCTATACGTTTCACCACAACTTTACAGATCAGCAGTGTAGAAGAGACTTAGCAAAGTTGGCTCTCCCTTGGGGGTTAGATGTGTGTTGTACCTAAGCAATCAGCATGAAGGCAAGTAAATATGTATACAAAAGAATGCTAAAAGACAGAGTTTTAGTCTTATTTTTTTGCCACTTTTCAATGTTCTTGAACAAGGCACTTAACCTTTCTGATCACCGACTTCCTTCTTTATTAAAGGGGTGAACTCTTACCTAGAGAATGGTGCTGTGGTGAGTAAATAAGACCTGCTATGTAAAAGCTCTCAACAAAATGTGAAGCAAGAGTTTGATAAATGAACAACACAAAGATGGCAGCTGTTTCTGGCTATAGTTACCATACAGTAGCCATGTTGTTTTCCTTTCTTCCTTCTCTCACTCATTTTGTTCAATCACTCAGTCCATAAACATTATTGAATGTGCATTCTGTGCCAGATGCTTGAGAATGGGACACTAACCCACCTAAGAGAGTTGACAGAGTTTAAACATGGTGGAAATTGTCCTAAATGCCAGGAGGGCAATATAAATCTGCTATAGAGGGGATGCAAAAGAGAGTGGAGAGTCCTACCTTGGGAGGAGTAGGGGAAACAGAAAGGCTTCCTGAAGGAAATGAAGTGTGTGCGTGTGCATGTGTGTGTGTGTGTGTGTGTGTCTTTCGTTTTGAAAGAAGAGGGGTATGTTCCAAGCAGAGGAATGTTTTCAGAGGGATTTTTTGGTATCTATGAGGAATAATGTAAAAATGTCCGCAACTTATTCAAATTTTTAATCTCTTGACTGTGGGGCTGGCTGCAATCTGTGGATATATGTTGGCTCCAGGCATCTCTCCTGAGTGCTGCAGGAAAATACTCTTGGAGCTCCTTGGAGAGAACAGGTACTAAATGCACATATGTCCAAAGACCCTAGCAGCAGGATTTTACAGTAGGTTTGGTTTGATCCAATGAGATGGTCCAGTGCCCTCAAAACAGGACTGTAACTACTATTCCCCACTCCTACCTCCACTGCCTTTCTTCTTTCCAGAGTTACAGATTTGGAGTGAGAAAGACATCTCCCGTGGTGGGTCAGGGATGGAGGTAGAGATGGTGATAAAGGGAGGCAGTTGGAGGAGGAGCCTAGGGGGAACATGAGGAGAGATTTTATTTCACTCTTCTTCAGCTGAACCATTGTCCATCAAAGACTGGCTTTTGGAGAAATGAAAGGGGCCCCGTGTGACACTGGCACCTCCTGCTGTAAAAAGAACCCTAATGCACTGTTGGTAGGAATGCAGACTGGTGCAGCCACTGTGGAAAACAGTATGGAATTTCTTCAAAAAATTTAAAGTGGAATTGCCTTTGACCCAGCAATTCCACTGCTGGGAATGTACCTGAAGAATCCCAAAACACCAATAGAATTTGTGCACCCACATACATGTTTATAGCAGCATTATTTACAATAGTGAAGATTTGGAAACAGCTCAAGTGCCCATAAGTAGAAGAGTGGATTAAAAAACTGTGGTACATTTACACAACGGAATACTACACAGCAGAAAGATCTCACTCCTACCTTTTGGGATAGCGTGGATAGGAATGGAGGTTATCATGCTAAGTGAAAAAAGCCAATAGGTGGAAGACAAACACCATATGATCTCACTTATAAGAGGAATCTAATGCAGCGGCCCCCAACCCTTTTGGCACCACCACCCATTTCTCACAAGTCGGGGCGGGAGCAGGGGTGTGAGAGGGGAAGATAGGCATAGAATGATGGAACAGACTGACAGCTGTAAGAGGGGAGTGGGGACCGGGAAGGAGGGACTGGTTGAAAGAAGGTAAAGTAATTCGTCAAACAACATATGTGAAGAACGCATGGACAATGATGAAGGAACTGATTATGGAAGTGGAGGGGAACAGGCTGAGTGGATGGGGGTGAAGGGGGGAAAGTGGGACAACTGTTACAGAATAAACAATAATTTAAAACAACAACAACAACAACAAAAAAAAACACTCTGAAGCCTCTAAGGCTCTGGGCCAGAGTTCATTTTTCTAACCACTCCTTAGGTTAAGAGGGAATGGAGGCGCCCAAGGCAGAAAAAGAAATGAAAGCCTCAGAGACCTGGGCAAAGATGCCAATCCGGAAAGGGGAAATTCATTTGCGATGTTAATTAACAAGCGTCTAATTAAAACGGCACTTTGAGCGCTAATCAATCGCCTTATTAAGTTAGAGCCATCACTGGAACAAATTGAAAGCTCCCCGCCCAGGCTCCTGCCTCTGGAGTGGGTGGAGCTGGGTTCCCAGACACAGCGCGGGGGCGGGGGGGGGGGGGGGGGGGAGAGAGGACAGTCGCTGTCAGCTCTCTCAGTCTTTCGGGGGTTTGCAGAATCCTCCAATTCCGGGGGTGTACCCGGGCCGGATCGCCTGCGAACTGGACACGAGGCTAGGAGGCCGTTTCTTGTCCAGGCGCACCCAGCAGGGGGAAAGGGTTGCGTGGGGGAACCAGAGCAGCTAACACCAACTTTGCTTGTGGAATCGGTGTTCCAGAACGCGTGGGAAAGGAACTAAGGGCCTCTAGCAAATGCGCCAGGGTGCACAGGCCGGCGGGATTGGGGGCGGGGAAGCAACTCAGTCCGAGAGGGGGCGCTCTCCGGCTGAGACTACACCTTCCTATTTCCCCCCGACAAACTCATTGCCTCACTTTGAAAACTTAGGCCCTTTTCCAGGTCCAGTCTAGTAACTAGGAAAGAGGTGTCCTGTCTTCAGGAAGCAAGGGCAGCACAGTGCCTTGGCCTTTATCTCCTGGGGCTCCATAAGAACGTGGAGGGGTTCGAGGCGGGAGTGGATGTGCTGATCACATGGGACGCTGGCACTCACTCCATCGCCGGCCCTGCGTGCCTCCTGCCCAACCCTTTCACGCTCCCCCGTGGCTTTGGCTCTCCAAACTCGCTAAGAGAGTTAAGATTTGAATCTCTATTTTGAGCCTTTCTTATCTCCTAATTGTTAAATGCCTGCTTTTCACCAAATTCTCAAGGGAGAAGTATTTGGTAATAAGAGAGGGCTGTGAATTTAAATGCTAATTAAGTGGGTCCTTCTCCTGCAACTCCACCTGCCTGGCGGCCCTTATTAAAACAGAACACACCCAGCGCGCACACCGGGACGTTACTGGAGTGCCCAGCATAGGCGCAGTAAAGAGGAACCCCATCGGACCCCTGTATAGTTTGCTTTTCACGGCCTGCTACGGAGAAAAAGAGGACGCCATTGGAATGAAGTCTTTTGCGTGGTGGGTGATATGTGGCGTGGGCCACAGTGTGGTTCCTGCGTCTACGGTGACACACTCACGTCCTGGGCTAGCCTGTGCACTCGCCTTCTTGTAGGTGCATCGGCCCGCCTCTGCCCGTGGGTCTGAGAATGTTGGGGGGGGGGCGGTCCCGAGAGAACCAAAGGAATGGCTCCCACGTGCAAAGTTCAAAAGCATTAATATTTTCATCGCGTTATCATTATTCAATATAATAATATTTGCTCGGTTAGCAGCACTAATTAGACCACATTAAAACTGTAGTGTCTCCCTAATGGTGAGTAAAGTGCCCACACTCATATTTTTCTCTCCGAGGACGGGTGGCTCTTGATATAAGAGACAGGCAAGCGGTGGGGTGGATTGGGGTGTAATGCCCCCCATCACGTACACACGAACACACACACAGAGTCAGGTGTCTGCCGGGTGGGGCCCGCGTTCTTGCGCAGTGAGTGGTACCTGCGGCAGCACGCTCGGCCCTGCGCCCAGCACTCTGAAGCCTCATCTCACGCCCCAGGGCTTTGAACTCGGTGGATTGATTTTGCTTCCCTTCCCTGTTTTGTGTGTATGCGCCTTCAATTGGTTAGATTTTTAAGATTTGGGAGAGCGATTGTGAATGAATTAAAATACCCTTAACTGGAGCATCTTGGCAGAGAACTGGAGGTCCCGCCTCCTACCTCGGGCCTTTTAGGATCCTCTTCTCAATAGGATTCCCCCCCACCGAGATTCGGGGGTGGGAGTGTAAAAGAAGCGTCCTCGGAGCAGCTCGGGTCTCGGTCATTTTCCCGTGGCTGGTGCCGGCGCTCGGGCGGGCGTCCCGCGGCCCTCGGAGAGGTGGATGTTAAGCTCGGAGAGAGTGCCCCTCCCGCACGTGCCGCAGCGAGATCACTCTGAATATGTAATATATTTGTAACGCGCGCCGAAGTGTGATGAGCGTTGGGGAATGGAGGGGGTGGCGGAGGCTGAAGCAGAACTGAGAAGGGGGGGCACAAAACTCACATTATACTGCAGAATCTAACAACCCGAACATTCCTTTATTAAAACTGCTACGTGACATTTACACTGAGCCACCAACCTCTGCCTCTAATCCAGGCGAAAACGTACTGCCGAGTCGTGGCTCCTGCGTGTGGTGACGCTACTGTCCGCAGCCAGACCCCGCAGCTGCAGCCCCGGAAGGCCCTGGCCCATCCCGCCAACCCCAGGGGTGGGCGAGGCACCACCTGCCGGGTCCCGGCGCCCAGGTGCCACCAGCACCCGGCCTGCGGCTCCACCCCAAGCCAGGCGCCGGGATCTGCATAGGAGGAGTGACCGGGTCCTAGCTTTCCGGCCTTCCCTCCTCCCACAAAGAAGTAAACTTTCTATGCCCCGCCCCCGGTAATCTGATCGTTTAGAGCTGCTGTTTTCCTTTTTGTCCGATTCCTCCTCCCGGATCAGTCTAAGTACACGACCAGAACTGCTCAGAGAGCAGCCAGCACATTGATTTTCAGCATGTTCTGTCCACAGACAGGCCCTGACAAGGTTGTTAGAACAGTCGGAGAGGTCTATACAATCACTTAATTACCAAGACTGTCAGTCAGGAGGGACGCGAATCCGCGTCCCGGGCCGTGCGGGGCATTCCAGCACTGGGTCGCGCGCATGATTGATCGGTGCTGATAGCATCGCAAAATAATTACGGTGAATTTTCTGATGTGTGATTTTATCCCAAGTTCATGCTTCAGAGAGGTAATCAGAGGATGAGAAGGGTCAGTGCCATTTCGGATTACCTGGAGTCGGCGAGAAAGGGTAAAGCAGATGGGGGAGCGGCTCAGAGAAAGGGGGAGAGTGCAAAGAGAGGGAAGAAGAAGAAGAAAGAGAGCGAGTTATGGATTGCTGGAGGGGCTGCAAGCAATTCGTCAAACTGTGCAAGTGATTTCCTTCAGAGCCAGCATATGGCAGATTGATTTTGTCCAACGTCGGTTTAGCCACATTTAAAATGATCCAGCGGTTATTACTGCGATTGGCTTAGGAGCTGACAGGCAGTTGCAGGCGCAAGGAGTATAGATGCTGTTTACCGGAGACGTGTTCGTAACTGCTGTCAAATACAGTTAAGTAAATATCATTAGGAAACAGCTCCGTTAAGAGAAATGCCAATCCAATAAATATGGTTTTCCTCTCCGCCCTCGCATGACTGTCTGCGTCTCCTTCAGAGGTTCTCCCTTCTGCTCCTTTGCTGCTCTGGTCGGACACCGCGGGCAGGGCGTTGAGTCCTGCCGCCCGCGGAGCCCGCGGCCAAGCGGAGAGCAGAAGACGACAGGCCCGAGGACGGAACAGGGAAGTGCTCCAAGCGCGGCCTCTGCTCTCTAACTCAGGCACGGGGAGAAAGGCTTCAGGCCGAATGCGGCTGGGAATGAGACGCACTCTGCGCCCCCGCCCGCACCTCCCTCCTTCAGAGGGTGCTGCGGGTCTTGGACCCAGACTTGAGTCTTCACCGCCCGGAGAGGAAAGGACGGCCTAGCGTAGGGGGGCTGCCCCTA
>CM077307.1:68601196-68681196 GCA_039655065.1 Glossophaga mutica
AATAATCAGCCAGATTCGTGGAATGAGCACAGAGAACATATGCAACCCTGCCAAAAATAATAAGTTTAAAAAACTGTAGACATTTACAATCTTTGTTTTCAAAGACTGCTGGTTTTCTTGCTGCCAGTTGTGACCTCACTTTACCCCATCTTCCCCATCCTGGGATCCTCTTCACGTGCTCTCTCCTGAGTGGTGACAGAGGGAGGCACCACGTCCCTGCCAATAATTATTGGAGCATAGAATAAAATCTTTATTGTGCTCCACTGAGGTGTGTGGTGGAATATAACCCTATGGAAAGTGATGATTTTCTAGGAAATGAAACCAAATGCCAGAAGTCCCATAATTTGGCCACTTCCTACCATGAAAACTTTGCTCAGCAGTAAGGTTGGTAATTAAAATTACATGATGCTCTCACTCTGACAGAGCAGTGAGCAGAACTCATGGGGAAAAGGAACCCTGTTTAGAGATTCTCGGTATCCAGAATGATTCAAACAGAATTTCCTTCAGCACTTTGTGATATTCTGCATCTCCACATGACTGTTGCCAGGATTCCTCTGTTCACTTCAGACCCACACTTTAAAAGAAAATGAGATTTTCATCTTAACAGCTAGAAAATTTGCGATTCTAGATCCCAGACCCTCATTTCACCCAGTGAAATGCCACACCAGACTAGAGTTAGACAAATAGTTTTATCATTAAATGTAATAATTTATTTTTAAAAACATTTACAGTAAACATATTATGAAATAGTAATAACATACTCCCTTGTGTTTTCTAATATATACCTTTTTTCTAGTTTATTTTACCAATCTGGGTGTTTTTATACCCTCCTTAAAGCTGCTTTATGCCTTCTACTTCTTACCTTGTGATCCAATTGCATATGGTTTCTCACATCTGAGGAGCTGCCAAACATTTTCACTGAATTTTTAGATTAACCAAAGAACAGAATTTAGCCATGTGATATGGGAATTTGTAATAATCTGGGGAGGGGGCTCTTTTATACAACAGGGACTGACAATCTCACTATATAAGCTAACTTTTCGAAATTCTCATCTGAGGATATGTTTATTGATGGGGGCAGGGGAGAGAGAGAAACATTGATAGGTTTGCCTCCTTTACGTGTCCTGACCTGCCTGAAACCTAGGTACGTGCCCTGACCAGGAATCGAACCCACAACATTTTGATGTATGGAACAATGCTCCAATCAACTGAGCAAACTGGCCAGGGCCAAACTAAGGGGGGTTACAACGTGGAGGCGGGGTGACCGGGAGTGAACCTCTAATTCTCCCTTTCTATTGGAAATAGGATTACAATTTGAAATAATATGCTGTCTCTTCCTATTGGTTTGGGATAAGCCATGGCTCTAGAAAGTCATCATTTGCTAACTGTGTTAGTAAGCCACTATGTAGTAGGTGTGTGGGTTTTCTTAATTGGACAGAGACAGAAATGGTAATAATGTACCTCCTAACTTGCAGGAGGAATGGTGTCAGGTGTGTACTGGTGTTTGGACTAATTATTTGATTTTTACTCTTGACTGTACCTAACTGTGTGTTTTTAACACAGAGAGGAATTATCTTGACACCATCTGGCAGCAGTTTTTCATGTCTGACAAAATTTAAAACTCAGTTTGAAGCTTGGCCAGTGATAAATATGCTTTGGGTTCCATGTGACCTTGGTCAACCTCTGACCTTATACATATTAGGGCATTTGTCTCAAACTGTGGTTACTGTGTTTTATTGATGTGCCTAATCTGTTACCCAGGAGCCACAATTCTTATGATAGATAGGGTATTTGCTTAGATAGTGACAAGGAAGTTTGGGATGATTTTTTTCATTTTGTCATTGTCAAGAAATGGATCCTAGCTAAGTGTGGATTTAAGTGTAAGTTCTCCATTTCAAGGGCTTCTCAAGATCTGTTCAGAAAGAGCATTAAGGGGAGAAAGGGGAAACAAATGCTTTTAGAGCCTCCATAGCAAATTCTGATAGATAAAAGAATGGCTCTAAAGATGTGCCCTTCTTTCCTTCCCTGCATGCTCACTCAGCAAATGCAGAAGAAATTTATTGTTGAAAAGTTGTGTAATCATTTTTATCTGATTACTCGGCAAGATGCTACATACGCTCTAGCTTCTGTTTTAGAAATCCTGGTTTTATTATACGGGTGCTTCAGTTCCTCCAAATATCTTTATGGATTTGAAGGGGTTGCTCAAGCTTTGTCACTCACATTTAACAATATTATTTTCTAAGAGGGGAGATCCTCGCTGAGCCTGGCATGGTACGCAAGCACACGTTGACCATCCACTGCGGCCGTGACGCCTCCTGGCAGCAGCCGTCCTCCAGGCAGCGTTCAAATGGCACGGGTTTGCCTGGAGTGCCGGACCCCGTTAAATCAAATTTGTCAGCTTTCAATTTTTTAATACTGATTTTTTAAAATTATTAAGATTCGAGTTAATAAATGCCCTATGAATGTGTTGGCGCCCCTTGAGACAAACAACCCACATTCTAAGTGGGAAAATGGACTAAAGTGCCCCCCTTAATACAATAATACAATTATCTTTTTTCTGGAGAGTTAATTTGCAATACATTTGCATTTACTTCACTATTCCATTATTATTTTTAAGGCCTTTCATTTGCACATTTGCACATGTATGGTTATGAACATACTCATGTTTTCACCATGTAAGAAGGTATTTCTTTCTCCATTTGTTTCTACTTTGGCTTCCTCCTTCTTCTTCTCTTTCTTGAAATGGTAAGTGTATATGGCAGTGTGCTAGTAGTTCAATTCACAAATTATTATCAATTATTTGATAGCAATCAAGTGTGTAGATCCTCACAAATTTTATACCTGCTAATATTTAAGAACTGTTACCCCAAATCTTTTCATGTAAGAAAATAGTGGATGTGGGAGTGGTGGGGATGGTAAGGTATTTGAAATTTCATAGACAGGTAGAACTATAGATATATATTCTAAGACATTTATTCACATACACATAGAGCAGTATAATGCATGACTGTTGCTTTCTCAGAAAATGTGTCTTCATTTGAGAGGTGAGTTATCTCTTTTTACTTTGCTCATAAAGAAAGTGGCAGATGAATGATCAGCTGGTGGTTATTCTTCAGCATGTGGAATGATAGATGAAGAGCTACTTTAATTTAGTCCCTTTGCATTTGCCTATAGATTGAGACTTTTGTTTTTTATTGTAGTGTGCAGATAGAATAAAGCTTCATATACTTGGGGCAAATTATAATGTGAAATTGGAAATGTAATAGTTGGAATTGAAAAAATAGAAATTGGAAATAAAAACATCAAATAGTTGATGCTTTTCTCTATTTACTACATTACAAATTGTCCCAAGAAGGGATTTGTAAGAGAGACTTTAGATATTTCACGGATGGATTAGTAACTATTGAAATACACCTACACACACACATTGGTGTTGGTTTCAATCCAAGTTATAGTTGCTAAAATTACAGTAGTTCTTCTCCCACACATGAAAATTTTGTGATTTTGGAGAAAAGAAATGACAATTTTACTTCACTACTGTTGCAGTAGTTTTTTCGGCAAGAGGGCATACAACTCTGAAGTTGGTTTATATTTTTATGGTGCTTAAAAATAATAGCAAATGCTAAATCCATATCTAAAAGAGCAAAGAAAGCACTTTAATAGATAAATCAGAGAAAAAATAAATCAAAGGATAAATTTTGTAGATACATTCCATATACCATTTTCAGTTATTGAACGATTGTTTTTTTCACACTGCACAAAATACTTTTATGATCTGCCCTTTCCATGTCCCACATTTTAAGGCTTGAGACCTGCATTTATTAACTACCAACACTGTCCCTCAAAGACATGACCATCTCTTTCGTTCCTGGCCCTGGAAGGCAGCCTTACTTTTCTCACTTACCTACTTATCATGGAGTATTTTCTAGCTTAGTTTTTAATAAATCCTATTCTACTGGGCAACCCAAATACAAATGTCTAGGAAATGCCTTCGATTACACAAACTACAACTCATCAACCATCATCACACACTTTATTTAGTCATATAGTTAAACCTCAATGGTTTTTCTCTCTCTGTTCAGAAATGGCAACAATTCTGGCATGGTGTATATGGTTCTCCTAGAGTAAATAAGGAAAAGGTAGTGTTGAAATGACCCATACACAGCCTGATTTGGGAGAACTACACTAACCTCCTGAAGTCTTGGACAAGTCATTAATTTAATGGAATTCTGTTTTCACATTAGAAAAAAAATTATCGAAGCTTACATATTGATGTCACAAATGTGCCAGACCCTGTTGTATCCCTTGAAGATACAATCATGAACAATAAAAGAAAGGTTCTAAATGTAGACCAGAGAAAGGAGAGAAGAAAGTAAATAAATTTCAAGGGAATTGTTAAATATAATAGCCATGATAGTGCAGAAGGCCAAGAAAACACAGGAGAGACATCTAACCCAGCCTGGGGATGGTATGAAGGGCTGGGGAAGGCTTCCTGGAGAAAGGTGTGTCTAAGGCATAGATGGCGTAGAAACTGGCTAGAGAAAAAGAGATAGAGAAAGAGGGAGAGGGAAGACTGTTTCAGGCAGCAGGAAAGACAGGACTGAAGTCAGAGATAAGAAAAGTCATAGCAAAATCAAAGGATGAAAGTCACTCATTTGGCCTGGGTCACAGAGTTTGAAGTAGTAGTGCACATGAGATAAAAATAACTTTCTAATATTACAGTACAATTGTTCTGCAAGCTCATCTTACTGACTAAATGGGATCAAGTGTTTCAACCTCTAAGGACCATGGCTTCTTTCTCCTTCATTGACATCATAGCCCATCTCAAAGTCAAAGCCAAGTCAAAGGCTTGACCAAGGGTATTGTTTTGTGTAGAACTTCTTTGCTACAAAACTTTATCTGCAAAGATTTTCTCCTGCTCAGAAGTTTAGCCATGGATGAAAATAAAGCAATGCAAAAATGTGAGTACACAAAACCTTAGTTCAGTATTTGTACCAGTATGCTAATTGTTTCACGATGTGCCAATGTAGAGATGTATGCAAATTTTGTAGAGCACATGAATTTATATAACTACTGGTGCTTATCTAAACAATAAGGAAGTCAGTAAATCCAGCCTCACACCTTTTAAACATGTTATTCATTTCATTTTTGTTAACACCATATCTCTATCAGCATAATTTTGCTAATTCCAATTATTTATTTGTATGGTAGTCCTAAGCAGCAGAATCATGTATTGATAATTTCTGTAGACCCAGTGCATAACTGATGCTCATAGGTGCCAGTTGTAATGTAAATATTGGTTGAGCCAATGAGAATATATAAGCCTTAGATATATTTATATGACTGTATTTACCAGATAGATGTTTGGTTGGTTCAGTAGCTTTAAAGAGTGACTGGTATCACACTATACAGGAAAAAAAATTTAAGGGAACTAAAAATACATTTTATTTCTGTTCATTGATCCCTCATATCTGTATGGTATGCAACCATTACAAAGCTTTACACATACATTAATTCATTTAATCCTTACAACAATATCGGGAAGCAAGAATCTAAATCTCAGGCCTAAAGATTACATAGTTCTAAAAATCAAGTACCAAAAAATATGGTAAATATATTTTGAGAAGGTGGACCTACACCTGGCATTTACTCTGGAGTCAACTTCTAAGAAAAATCCTAGGAATTTCAAGACTTTTATTTTATTATTTTTAATTTTTGGAGACGTTCACTTTTGTTTTTCTAATAATAAGTAGAAATGAAAACAATTTGGTTATTTTTCTGTTTTACTTATGTAGTAGATTCAACATGTCTTAGAGTTGAAATTTTTTACCTACTCATTAAAAAAGGGTCTTTCACCTCTTGTTTGAATGCTCAGTTCTAAGGATGGGTGCATTATTTTTTTATTGAGATGAAATTTCCATCCAGTAGCTTGTCTCCACTGGTTCCTGTTCCTTCCTTCACCAGCACAGGCACTGTTGGTTCTTCCACAGTTTCTCATCTAAGACGGTTCCCAGGGTCCTCACTGCACAGTAAGTCAGTAAAAGCTCACCTTCTGGCATCAGGGCTTGTTATGTGACTCCACTATGTGACAAAACTAAATGATCATGAGGGTTAAAAGTAACAACCTATGTGACATACGTAGCATAATGCTCCATAAATTATTTTCTTTACTTTTATTTTATTTTTATTTTTATTTTATTACTATTTTATTTTATTACTATTATTAATCTGGTCACCCTATGAATATACTCTGTCATTGTGCCTGTTAACATTCAGCCCTCAAATTCAGACAAAGTATTTCAGATGTAAGCCATATGTTTAGTAATTAATGAATTTGATTACTGTTCCCCTAAGGCTTGGCAGAAGAGAGTATCTCTTTCAATACAATAAACAAATCATATGCATAAATACCATGATTAGATTCAGATATGTAAATAGGGACATGATTTTCTAACATTGAACAAGTTATTTTAAGGATCTGTTTCCTAAGGTGATATAAGATGATGTGACATGACTGATACCCACAAAACTGCAAGAATTTTTACCAAGTGTAAGCAAAAGACTTGCTCGCACTAACTAAAACCCTCCCCTTACCCTAGCAGCAGGTGTTCCCCAGCTACAAAATTGAGTGCTAGGACACCAAAGAGAGAATACTACAAGACAGGAGTTTGTAATCTCATTATCAATAGCTGGTATATTATAGCCATAGTGGCCTACTGTTTTAATATTGCAGCACACTAGGCTGTTTTTCAAATACATTGTCATCAGCCTGGAATTACCTATTGGAAAAATTCATAGGTCCTGCTATTGTTATGATGCTGTGTTATAGATGAAAATCTTTTCCTTTACTCAGGTAGGAGCCACAACAAACCAACAAAAATCAATAGCTCCCCTGTTTTCTACTCCCTTTCTTCCATTAACTCTAGAAAGGGAAATAGATGCCTTCTCATATCTTCACAGAGTCTCAGGTATCTACATGGATGGATGAAGGCAGATTACATAACCAGATGATTAGATGGCTATAGAAAGATGAGGGGCAGATAGAGGGAAGAATGGTAAGATAGGTAGGTAGGTATGATAGAATATGAAGTGGAGGACACTCTCATAGAAAACACCTTAGGCTGAGTATCAAGACATTTGAATTCCAGTTTTGACTCTGCCTTTAACTTGCTTGGGATTTCACTTAGTCCCTTCACTTCTCTCTCTGACTGCTGCAGTAAAATAGGGGTGTTGCCAACTAGCATGTTGGGCAATATTTGTAGGTCTTGAAACCTTAAGAGGTAGCTCTGCAAATCCACCATCACTAGCCTACTTGCCACTATTCCTCCTTGTCAATGGTTTGCCAGGATTCTCAGCAGAAGATATGCTGTTACTACCCACAACCCCTAGCCATACTCTCAAAAATTCCCATGTTTCCAGAAATGAGAGGTAGTTTGGGGTATCTGGGACCAAATGATGTCTGGGTTCTACTCAACTAAATTCAATGATTCAACATACATAAAAATAGCTTCTTAAAATTCACCACTCATAATATATTTCCTATGAACATAATCTTTAGTGTAAACGCTAATTTTTGTAAAGTCTGAGGAGCAGGCTGTTTTTGCAGCTACCTGATTTTCTTAGGTCCAGCCCAATTGAAGAGGCTCAAATCTTAGGCAAATTGATGAATGTGAAAATTTACCATAGCTTCAGCCTTCCCTCTCTGTGCTATAGCTTCCCATAGAGACAAAGCTCTTGAAGGGGCCTGATAACTTCCTGCATTTTAAATTCCCATATTGCTATAAAATAAGAGGAAACCTGGAAATTAGTAAGTATACATCATAAATAGGGGTGTCCAAACTTTTAGCATCTCTGGACCACACTAGAAGAAGAAGAGTTGTCTTGGGCCACACACTAAATATACAAACACTAATGAAAAAAGAATATCTCATTGTGTTGGGCTGCATTCAAAGCCATCCTGGACACACCTGTTACATCGTTTACTGGCATGTTTATTGTCAACTCAAGCTCACCACCACCCTCTTCTAGCCAGGAACTACCTTTCTCACAATCCCCCAACCCTATGGTCCTGGTCAGACTTAGCATCTCTTCCAATAGGAGAAACTCCTGTGAGAATTGAAAGGCTGCAGAAGAGGGGCCAGAATTCTCAGGATGCAGTTACAGTCAGAAGCATGAGTAGATGTGAGGTTCTAAACAATTACCTCAACTGGTGCTACAAACTGAGGTACAGGGCAGGAGCATTCCAGGAATGCTTAAAATTTGCACTCCAGTGAGTCACGTGCTTTAGTACGGCAGCCTGAGATCATGTTTGGTGGCTTCCCTAATCTTGGTCCTTAACTCTTTCAGTGGGTGGGTGTGCCTCTAATTTCTTGCATTGAAACCCTTCATACTCGAGGCACACAGAGTGGCTTCCCTTGTCCTGACTGCATCTGGGCTGTGTGTGCATCACAGTCCGGATGGAATGTGTAGGCATCACCTGTTTCTGCTACTCTGGGTATGCAAATCCCTTTTATAGCATATCTGATGAACTGACATTCAATTTGTTCTTAAACACTTAAAGAGATATGGAATTGATGGCTTCAGAGACAGCCCATTTCATCACAGAATTGCCAAAACTGATGGAAAGCATATTATAGTGTACGGTAGAATGAGCACGGGTGGTTTTTTATTCAGAAAAACCTGGCTTTGCATCCTATACTTGCTATTTATACACATTGAACAACTTGCCTATCAGCCTCAGGTTGATTTTTGTTTATTTGCCACGCCCGCCCCCCTCCGCCATCCCGTAAAGTGAGGGCAATAACTGTAGCTACTCTTTCAGGGTTGTTATAAGAATTAAATGACATCGAGTTTATAAAATATCTTTTCCTTATACTAACCACAAGTCAGCATCTATATAACTTTCACCCTTTGGACCTAGTTCTGTCCTCTGGAGTCATGCAGGTAAGGCCCCAGCCAGCCCACGCAACAGCTTTGTGAGAATGAGGGAAAGGCAGCCCCTCTGGCTGTCTCTGCCTGGTATCAGGACGTATGGCTTGGTGAGTAGAGCAAGAGCTGGATTTCAGCCCCCACAGCCCTCAACTGAGCACCCTTGAGCACAGCCTGAAAAGCACCCACTAGGTCACTGTGTGCAGATGAAATATAACCTCTTATGAAAATCCTTCTTGTATTTTAAGACTTCTCTCGATTTCTCAATTCCCCTTTCCTTCCTTCCTTGCTAAACTAAACATCACCAACTGGATGAGGACTGCCCCACAGTGCAATAGCAGTGCATTCTCCATTTATGAGTGATTCAGCCAAAGGATGGACGAATTGGAAGACTAATTATACCAACTAAAAGTCATTCACATTAAGGTATCACCTTAATCATGCATTTGCATTTTTAAATGTTACTGTAGAGGTTTATCCTCTTGTTAAAGATTGTTGGACATCCGTGAGAATGTGGGGAGGAGTGTGTGTGTGTCTCCTGCTGAGTCTGGGAAAGGGGAAGGCGTGTGAAATCCTCGCTTGGCCTGCACAGCTGCACCAGAGGGCCTCTCTGGTTTCTTCCTTCAGCATGACTTAGGGGGTGGCTGGGCCCAGGGTTGATATCCGCCTTCCCTCTGACAGCAGCCCACTCTTGATGTTCCTGTGGCCCAAGGCAAGAGAACAGATGCAGGCCGATAAGTCATATTTCTAAGTATTTAGAAGTTATAAATAAGCTAAAACTGTTAAATAAAACATGTTCTATTTTCCTGCTTTGATAAATAGTTATTATAATGGCAAACTTGAGAAAATGCGAGCAAAACTGTTTTTTATATGGCTGACAGCAAACTATCAAAGATGACTGAATTATTATTGTGCATGTCTAGATGTTTTGTTGATAAGCCAATGATACTTGGATGAATGATACATAATTCATTAACAATTATATGTTCGTTACATAAAATTAATTTGTCTTACCTTCATTTTAGCAAAATCACTAATTGCATTGGTATAACTTAAGATTTTCATATGTGCTCTATTGCAATAATAACAAATTAACCAATATTTATTAGGTCACTGTGGTGTATATTTACATACATATTTATTTTTTTAAATTCATTTCAATTTGGAGAAATATCCCTCTTATAAGGCAGGAGCAACTGAAATCATCAAAAAGTTATTAAACTAACAATTAAATTTTGCAATGAACTTTATACACAAATTTACATATATTTAAACTCTTGTGAGGTCACATATAACAAAATATCATTATTGGAAAAATATTATAAACTATTTTAATATCAAATGCTTGTTTTAAATCTTTTTTAAAAGATTTTATTTATCTTTAGAGAGAGGGGAAGGGAGGGAGAAAGAGAGGGAGAGTAACATCAATGTGTGGTTGCCTCTGGCATGCCCCCCACTGGGGACCTGGCCCGCAACCCAGGCATGTGCCCTGATTGGGAATCGAACTGGCAACCCCTTGTTTCACAGGCCGGCACTCAGTCCACTGAGCCGCACCAGCCAGGACTCAAATGCATTGTTATTTTAACATGAGTATGTTTATTTAATTAATGAATCAATTTATTTAATTTATTTTAGAGAAAGGAGGGAGATATAGAGGGAGGAAAATATCAGTTGGTTGCCTCTTATTCACACCCTAACTGGGGACAAAACCCACAACTGGGAATTGAACCGGTGAACTTCCACTTTGTGAGACAATGCCCAACCAAGTGAGCCACATCAGTTAGGACTAAAAGAATATCATTTAAGGAAACATCTAGATATAGATAATATTTCTTACATTTTTCTTTCAAATTTTCCAATATTTGGTTATTATACAGAAAAACAAAATTAGCAGGACATTGTTTAACTTATTCAAATTTCTCTTCAACTAAAGCTATACTCTGATCTATGATGGCCAAAAACGTGGTTTCCATTAAAATTAGAAACTATTGGGAATTATTTGTACATGAATGATCTATTTGATAGGTAAACATTTTCATTTCCTTGCTCTAATGCCCTTATGTTTTGTTGGAGTATTACTTTTATTGTATATTATCAACAAATATATTGCAGTTTATTTTTATTTAGAAAGAAACAATGGTTCTAACATTTTTAAAAGCATTTTTTTAGTCCTTTTAAAAGTGAAATAGGCAAACTTGGATCTTTTAAAAAATTTTGTTGATTTTAAGTAATGTTAATAATAAGCAACAGTTAATATCAAATAACCATAGATAGCATGAATTCAAAATTAATTTCCCCCAAGTCTCATGCCTCGTATTTTATTTGAGATCCTTCTGCTGTTCCCGTTAACTCCTGCAGTGCGTCTTCGTGTCTCACCCAGATTCAACCCAATCGCGCTAACAGACTCAGACAGCAGTCCCATCGCACGCGTCCACGCGTGATTTTAAGGTCACTGCTTTGTTTCATCAGAGTATTTCGTCTTTGGGAAGATTCAGAAAATACAGTATATGATCTTTGAATGCTGTCGAAACGGTTGACTTCATATCTCCTAGTAACAAATTCATGTGTGCTATATATGACAAACACTCATGTATTTTTGGATTTTTGGCCAGTATTCTGTATGGTAACTTTCTGTTTATCAGTCACATTGCCACCATTATATCTTAGAGGTTGCCCTCAGTGAATTTTAAATTGTTTAAAGCTAAACAAATAAATTATTTAAGGCTAAATTTTAGTGTTAATTTTTGAAAATTTTAATTACATCTTATTAAACATTTTGATAATAGTAAACTTTTTTGCAATTTGAGCGTTCAGAGTTCCATCTACTTACCAATGCAAAGAATAGGTATTATGCCTCCTAGAAGTTACATTTAGACTAACATCATTTTACAAATGAGATAAATTGTTGCAAATGTTCCTTTTCTGTCCCATGCCACTGCAATGAATACTGTAGCAATTCCTGAGAACCTGAGGAATCAAGATAGAACAGTAAGAGATGTAAGGAGATGGATGTTTACTGCTACTGGGGAGTGGTACTTTGTTATGCAAAAATCTATAGCATTCATATACCTGAGAGGAAAAATTTGACAAGTTAATTGGTCTTTTCTCTTACCAAAGGGCTCCTGCCAGTCAAATCCCCCCACCCTCCAGGGCACTGTGGTCTCCTGCATAGAAGGTGGCACAATCTACAAACACTCCTGACTTCAGACTGTTCAAGGGACGAAGGGCAAGAGAGGAAGAGAGGCACTTTCCTGGGTCTCAAAGTGTCCGGAGAGTGGGTTACCGGGTGTCAATGCTGATCACCACTCCCTGGTAAAGGAGGTGTCTGTGGGTTCTTTAATACACGCGCGCGTGTGTGTGTGTGTGTGTGTGTGTGTGTGTGAGAGAGAGAGAGAGAGAGAGAGAGAGAGAGAGAGAGAGAGAGAGAGAGAGAGAGAGAGAGAACGAGAACTGTGGAGCCCCGAGGCCGGTCCTGCCAGGAAGTTCTCTTCTCTCTGTGGAGGTCTCTGTGGAGGTCTGCCTGAGTCTATCTGTGTCTGAACCCACGTCGCATGCCCTGGGCCTTCCTTGCCTGAACGGGCCGGGTTTGATCTCTTCACCTCCCCTGCTTCTGCACCAAGTCTTCCAGATAATCTTTTTTGTTGGAGGGTCTTTGAAGCTCTGGGTCAAGATTTATTGCTTTTTAGTGATATTACACTCCCTTTTCTGTAACCTAGAATGGACCCCTCTGGTTATAAAGTTTCTGACAAAAAAAAAAAAAATGCCTCTCCATTAAGGGAGTTTTCTGCTGTAATTTAAGGACAACCTAAATCCTGGACATCCTCCCCTTATTAAAGAAGGGCACAGATAAACCTCCCTTAGGACAAACTCTCCCAGTAAACAGGAACTCTTGTTTCTTGATTTTATTTTTGCCTTTTTAAAAAAGAATTTACTGTTATGGCATTCTGTTCTGGGTACCATGAATCTAGTGACAATAGCAAAGTTCTCCATACTGTGTTACAGTTTAACAAGGTCAGGCATACTCAACAGTAATCAAGACAATGGGAGGAAACTGCTCGTTGCAATGCTCAGCACAAAGTGCTCTACGTATGGTAGCTTTTTCATTGGGATGACTGTGATTGTGAACTTCAATGGGCCTTTACAGTTTCTGGTGCACTTTCAGATACACTCTATGGTATGATCACTCTAATTACATTGTGAGGTGTACGGGGGAAACACCTCCCTTTAATGAACAGTAAAGTTGGTGGTCAGATAGCTGAAGTTCCTAGAAGACCGCACACCTTTACATGACAGACCAGAGCACAAGTTTTCTCATTCCTACTGATCAAACACAAGCAGTGGCATCTTTTGCCCAAAGCAGGAAAACAATACTTTTCTTGTTTTCACCAAAATAAGTGCCGAAATACCCCCAAATAGGAAAACATCTTGAGCCTAACATACACACAACATTTGTGACATCTTTAAAATTCTGGGTATGGATTTCAGTACGATGAAGCTGAGTTTTCCAGGATGCAAGATTCCAAGTTTCCTGCTTATGGGAAGTGTGGGTCAGAGTTGTGTCCGACAGGTTGCTCTCCCAAGTGGAAAGCACTCGGCAGACAGAGCCTCCAGAGCGGGTCCCCAAATCAAAGCATAGCGATGTGCAGCTGAGAGCTGCTGGAGACTTGGCTTTGCTTTCCCCACACCCTCAGTGATACACGTGCCCACTGTTTTCTCTTCACGGTCATGGAGGCTCTTTCTAGAAGCCATGAACTGCCTTTCTCCTAGCATGAATCACTCTCCAATTACTCTCTCCACCCCGACCTCCCTCCTCCATGTACTCCTCTTGCATCTGCAGTCTCTAATGCAACATTTAGCTTTACAGTCTGTACTCAGACAACAAATTAGTCTTACCTCTGCAATTAGATTTTAAGCAACTTAAGGGAAAATATTATGTTCATATTTTTGTGTCACTCATAGTACATAGCACAATGCTGAACACATGTAGGGGTTTAATCATACTTATGGATGGATTGAACATGCCCATTGATGGACTGAACCAGCAATCCCCAAACTTTTTGGTGTCATAACCCCTTTATACTCTTCAAAGTGATTAATGCTTGAAGATCAGGCACCATCACAAACAACATAGTAAACATCTGGACCAGGAAGTTCATGACCAACAGACGATTTAGGCAGAAAAAAATGGTCACTGATGTCCTTCACTCAAGGAAAAGTAGCCAAAATGTATAAGACCACAGCAAATGTCATCTTTGTGTTTGGATTCAACCCGTTCTGGTGGTGGCAAGACAACCGGCTCTGGCATGACTTACGATTCCTTGGATTATGCAAAGAGAAATGAAGCCAAACACAGACTTGCACAGGGCCTGTATGAGACCTTAAAAAAACAGTGCAAGGAACATAAGACTAGAATGAAGAAAGTCAGGGGGACTGCAAAGGCCAAAAAAGAAGGAGTAAAGGTTCTTCAGTGACTTTATTGGCAGGGTTGTGCAGAATTTTCACACACAAAAAAAATTAATAAACTAAGAACTTCTATGTGCAAAATGATTGAGAATGTAAGAATATTCCATTTATAGGAGTTATATCTGTCCAACATTTAACAGTATTAAAAATTTAAACTGAGAAAATTTTGAAATATCACTGCAAAACAAAAAAAACAGAAGTGTACTTTTCATTATGTTTCTGAACAGATGCAAGGCAAACTTTGGGATTTCAAAATAACAATTCATTGGACAATATTGAGGTTACAGAGATTATACCAGGTATCATTGAAGGTAACTTAGAGCATGGGAGTACTTCAAACAACTGACCGAATTTCAAAAATTAATGTTCAGGGGCATGTTTATACCCCTGAACCTACCTTAGAAAATTCTAGAAAACATAAGTTTACAGAAGCATGCAATCCATAAACTCTCGGAGCAATAACAGTACCCCATGTTATGTAGTCTCTGGAAGATTCATTGGACACTCCTGAGAGAATAGGAGTGAAGCAGGCAAATAGCATTCCACCAGTACTATAAAAATAGTTTGACTTCAAGGATTCCCCTGAAAGAGACTTGGAGACCCCTGAGAGTTCCAAGATTGGACTTTGGAAACCAGCAGATTAAATTATAGTCTTGGTTAATTAGACCACTTAAAGATGCTCATTACACAAAATTACTACCAGAGAATTATAGGAAAATTAGAAACTATTTACAGTGATTGGCATTTGTATTAGTCATGCAAATCTGGATTATTCATCTACTTGCATTAGTCATCTAGTTACCCCTAAATTTAGTGGCTTAAACCCATAAACTTTTATGATCTCACAGTCTCTGTGGGTCAGGAACCCCAGTGCAACTTAGCAGGGGGCCTATGGCTCAAAATGTCTCATGAGGTTGCATTAAACTTTGGACCAGAGCTGTGGTCTCATATGAAGACTCTCTCTGGGAATCTGTTTCCAATCTTGTGTGTCCAGTCATTGGTAGGATTCAGTTCTTCACAGACTATTGGATGGAGGCATCAATTTCTCATGGCCATTGCCCAGAGGTCCTTGGCACATGAACCTGTCCATGGGGTAGATCTCAGTTTAGGGGCTGGCTTTCCTCAGAGCAAATGAGTGAAAGCAAAAGAGGTGTCCCAAGGTGGGAGCCACAATCTTTTTGTAACTCAGTCTGGTAAAAGACATCCTATCTCTTTGGCCGTATTCTATTTGTTAGAAGCAATTCAGTAAGTCCAGCCCACACTCAAGTGGAGAGGGCTTCCAAGGGTAAGAATACCAAGAGGCTGAAGTCACTGATTTCTACCTTAGAGGCCACCTACTATAGCATTTTCTTCATTGAAAAGGGAAAGGTATGATTCAGAAAATGCATGATAAGCAAAAAGCCAGTTCCTCTCACTATTCTGCTCTTTAGCCTGGCTTCCTCTTGTTATATAACACATCTCCTTTCTTCCACGTTTAAAATTCCTGTTACCAATGAATAAGGTGGTTTCATATCGGTGGGAAGGGCCTATTGAGATATTTTAAGATTAGAATTTAGGCTTTGGTTCCTCTTGCTTCAAGTTCATCAGACTATTTTAATAAACATTTCTCATTCATGGGTGTGTCTCACTACTAGTTGTCCTTCAAAATCCACCTTTTCTGTATTTCTGATCACACGGCCACCTTGCTAACGATGGCATTCCCCAGCTTGCTGGGCAGGAGCAGTGACCACGGGCCCAAAGCACCAGCTTAAGAAGGGCTTCCTGCACTGGATGTTGGCTCATCACCCTCCCCACCAGCTGGGAATGGTGACAACCTGAGCAGCTCGGGTCTGTCCCGGCTGGCGGGGAGCAGAGTGACCCCTCCAGCCTGTATCAGCCAGACTGTTTGTTCCTTAAGAGAGAAAGAAACCTCTGCCGTATTTAAGTCACTGTTTGGGGGGCCTCATTGTTTACAACAGCTTTGTTATTCTCCAGTGATTACATTCCACATAAATTAGACTAGGAAACTAAGCAGAACTGCTCTAGTTAGAACCACTGTTTTAGTCTACAGCGAGGGAAGCTGTGGGGGAGGGCAGGGGGACAGGGGCTATGTGGGAACGCAGTACTTGCCATTCCATGTTGCTGTGAACCTACAATTGCTCTAAAAATAAAGTTTATTACTTTAAAACAAAACCTTGTTTTACTCTTAGTAAATAACAAAAAGTATTTCATTCAGTCATTCATTTATATCATTCAATATCTATATGAGCACCTACTATGTGCCAGATACACTGGGGGTATTGTGCAAAATACAGTTACATTCATTATCCTCATGGAAATTTCTGTTTAGGGAAATCAAAGTTAAATAAGCAATTATGCATGCATTAATTAATTAAATTGTGATAAATGCTAAGAAGGAAAGTATAGACTGCTATGTGAGTATGTAATAAGAGGCTGTAACCTAGGAAGCTTTAACAGAAATCATGTATATTTTAAAAGAAAATAGATACATGCTCAATAAAAATAATTTCATACTTCTTACAATTTTATTTCTCAAAAGAGATGCCCTAAGCAACAAAACATAAAAGTTGGTACATGGCCTTAGCATCGGTTTCCTTATCTGTAAAGGTCAGATAAAGATACAGTTAACTGTCATATGATATTTAGCTTTTCCTCCCTCCTATATCTCCATTGCTACTCCAAATTTTCACATGCATAACGACCTAATTTTTTGTTACAGCTAGTTTTCTTTCCAACAACACTGGATTTAAATAAGAGACTTTTTGTCCCCAATGATAATCTGAATACGTATAGAAAAGGACCTGTGTATTCATATTTCAAGGAGATAAAATAAGCTTGAAGGAGAAATCAGGCTAAGACCCCAGAGAACAAGTTTAAGATCAACCTGACATTTCACTTTTTTGTGTTGATCTGCGAGGGGGAAAAAAAGAGCTGAATATCTGCCCTTAAGGACACTTTGCTAATGTACTGGTGACTCAGGTGAATTTGTGAAGTGCTTTGAGTTCTTGGGAGGATTGACAGACCCCAAATAACAGGTCTGGGCTAAGATTTCCTGAAGACAAGCACTTGGAACAGTTGTGATTTCCATTTACTGGGACATCAGTTGTTCTTTTGCTCTCCTGTATTTATTTCCTTGTGGAGATAACATGGGAATCGAGCTGGAAAGTTAAAACAGAGATAACTTGAAGCTTTGCACCTATAAGAAGTCAGAACCGCACCCTGGCCAGGGGGCTCAGTTGGTTGGAGCATTGTCCTGATAAACCAAGGTTGTGGGTTTGAGCCCTGGTCAGAGTACGTTCAAGAATCAACCAAAGGATATATTTAATAAGTGGAACAACAGTTCAATGCTTTTCTTTCCCTTCCTCACTCTCTCTCTAAAATCAATAAATACAAATTTTAAAAAATCAGGCAGACAGTATGTAGTCAATCAAGCACACTAAGTTACTAGATCCAGACTACTTGGTTCAAACTCTAGCTCTGGCACTTTTTAGCTGTGTCGCTTTGAATAAGTTTTTAACCTCTCTGTTCTTCTATTTCCTCATCTGTAAAACGAGGGCAAAAATAGCATTGACCTTATAAATTGTAAGGATTAACTGAGTTTTAACACATGTGGAGTTCTTAGAACAGGAGTTTGAGTGTGACAAGTGTTTGCTGTTAGCTATTGTTAATTCCACTTGGATACCATTTTTCATTTACAGTAATTAGGATATGTTAAGTTAGGTTAACCTAACTGTTGACTGTTAACACATTAACAAAGTGGGTCATGTAGAGCAGTAGTCCCCAACCTTTCCCACAAGGGGAGGGGGGCAACAGAGACAAGAGCAGGAGCTCAGGTGAGCGTCACTCCCTCCCCCACACCCACCTCCCTGTGAATGGGGGTTGGGGTGGAAACAGGGCGGAGCTCAGGTGAGTTTTGCTTTCCTCCAGGCCACTGCCCTATACCTGTCCGTGGCTGGGGGTGGGGGGGGGTTTGAGGACACCTGACACAGAGGCACAAAAAGAAAGTGCAGAAAAGAGTTCTTTGAATGATCAGATGTTTTGTTCTCAGAGAAAACTCAGTTTGTTTTATACCATATGCCTTTTCCTGGTTAGAAAAATGAAAGAAAAGTATCACTCTTTGTTTTCTGCTTTCTGTTTTGGTTAAACTCGGACCCCTAAATTTACAGTTTAGCCATGGTCCAGTTAGGTTTTCCCACCAAAGCCTACACTCCACCTGAAAATACATTCTTCCTAGTTTGTAGTTTTCCCTACACCCTTGGAAAGAATTTAAAATCTCATCAGAAGCACCAGACTTTCTCAGCGAGTCACACATCCCCAAAGCCAAGCTCAATCACACCTCTCAGGGAAAGGAACCCACTCTCCGGAAGGAGAGTGACGGGGCGGCTCCTCGGCACAGCGGAAATTAATATCACAGCTGCCACTTTTCATACGGAAATCAAAACCAGCTTTTCAGTTTGTAAACATAAACTTCACAGACCCACTGTAGGATAGAGAGTATTCCTAAGTATTGTGAATTTGCAACACCCAGAAAAACCTCCGGAGTGTTATTTACAGCATTTGCTTCACGGGGAGGAGAATTAACATTTCAGTGGTTCAGGGAACAAAAGCACAGATAGGAAAGAAAGCTAGCAAATTATTTAATGATTACTTTGTAAAAATATGTCACTGTGCAAAAAAGTGTTTGGAGATACACTGAAGGCCTCTGTCACTGTATGGCACTTCTTCATTATCACTTCAATAGCCATGCATCCAGGGGGTGGGCACAAACTCTTACTGTTCGTGTGTTCCATGAAACACTTCATATAAAAATAATGACTTTTGTCCTTGGAGCCCCATCCCAATATTTTAGAAAATACTGTGTTCCTACCTTAAAGCAGCACTTGTTTTTCTGTCTCAAACATCTGATACGCCGTTTTCAGCAGTAGTGTTGAGTGAGCATTTATTTGCCTTTCACCATTCCTGATGAAGTATTATCAGTAACGTGGTCTTCCCTAACTCTGCTTTTAAAAAAAACATTTACAATGGGATCAAACAAAAACACATCAGATTGCTGTGTTCCACTCAGCAAATACTGAGTGAATTTTAAATTTCCCTTTTCACAACACAGCCATCACTGTGGAGCTCTGAGGGCGGACTGGCGCTTTTCTGGTACTTCAGTGTATCAGGACCCGGATTGGCCGACAACAGCTGCTGCAAATTCCCCTGACTGAGAAGAATTACAAGTATTATCACCTAGATCATTAAACTGGGTTCATAGATTGCAGAATGTCTTCAATCAATTCATCTAAGATAACTTGAAGCCAGCTGGACCCCCTCAGTGAGAACTTGACTTAATTGGGCAATAAGTGGCTAGAAAAGGTGCATGCTATTTGATAAAATTACTGAGTGAGCAAGTGATTACAGTTTGGAGAAGCACTGAGTGTAGACTGCAGGTCAGCCCTTTCAGGGAGGGCTAAGTTAATGTCCACTATTAAGTGCTGCTGTGAAAAATGGTGGCTTGCTTGGAGCCCAGATGGAAAAGAGGATCCGGGTCAGGCTTCAGCTGATGGAGTGGGTGAGAGGCGCACATTTATCATCCCCTTGGCCTCATTTCTGCCTTGGTAACGGTCCCATACTAACCACTTTTGTGGTTGCCTGATTTTCTGTCTGCCTTTCATTTTATTGGCATAACTAAAAATATTACCCCAGCCAACAAATCCATCTGGAAGGAAAAACCACTTTTTCCTCAATAATGTCCCAAGAGTCTTTTCCACAGAAAGGTTAAGGAATCAAGAAGTCGAAGAACATACCATTTACACATACATATCAATAATTATCTCTTCCTCCAGTGAGGAGATTGAAGTGTTACTGTTTGCATTTTAGATGTCTACATTTTATCAGCACAGTTTAAGAAAATGGGCAGATCAAAATTGGAATACCAGACTGGTGGCAGAAATTATTAAATATAACCACCCTTTCTTCATGTTGAAACAAAGGTTTCTTAACATACTGCTTCCATGGCATTTTTTTCCTGCCAGTAAACATTTTGGCCAGTTTGGAAAAAAAAGAAAGAAAGAAAACTTTTGACAGATTTAGTTCAAGATTTCAGGTTAACAGACTGCAACATCACACTGTCACTTGAATTACTGGTGTGAGACCATAACAGGGCATTAGTCAGGTGAGGTCCCAAGACGACGGTCCCAGCGCACAGTGTACTCATTTCCTCCTCTCTCCGGAAATATCCCTGTTTCATGGATTTTCACTAAACATATTCATTTTAGTAAATAATCACCATCAAGCAAGTAGAAAGATGGAAAGTAATTTTATCCAAGGCTGCGGTTTGAACTATAGACTGAGCAAGCAGACTCATCTTACTTAAGTTGGCCTCAGAGAAATGAGTTCATCAGCTTGCAAATGCCAGCTGTATCGTGGTATTCCCTTCAACTCTGTTTGTTAACTTACTTTTGGAGTTATGGTCAATGATTCTGAGCTTCACTTCGCTCATTAGTGTGTCATTTGGGGAGATGTAACTGGTGTGCTGTGGACGAAACCGGTACACAGCACTCAAACAGTCATGTTCGCTCCCTTCTAGCTGCATAGACGTCCTTCCCAAGCGGGAAATGCAACTCCGCGCTGCAGCCTTTGCACCTCCTGTTCCCTCCGACTGAAATACTCTTCAGGTCTGTGCTCACAGGTCACACCCTCAAACAGACCTCAGTCATTCCGAGCAAAATTGCCACCTCCTGTCCTCCTCCATTCCTTGCCCTATTTAATCTCTACTTATATGATATCACATATTTATGTGCTTATTTTACATCTCCACCAGAAGAATATGAGCCCTATAAAGATCATGGCATGGTTTGTCTTGTTCATATCTATATCCCCAGCATCTGGCATCTATGATATACTCAACAAACATGAATGAATGCGTATCTTGTCCAAGAGCCACTAAGAATGTAATCCACAGGCTGCCATAAAGACAAGCCACCACACGCTCACCAGAGGCACCCCCAAGTAAAATTTGCCTGTCGGATAACCAGGGTAGGTCCAGAGCAGCTCTGGTATGATTTCATTGCTGTGCAGCTCATCACCTTCTCAAATCCATGTGCCCCAGCCCCGCCAGAGCCCGGTGTACTCCTCCCGGCAGGTCTTCCCCCCTGCCGCTGCCTCTCCTCCCTCTGAGGGCTCCCCACTCCCACCCTCTCCCCTCTCCCAGCCACCATGTCTTGTTTGAGTGTCATCAGATTTTCTCTTTATTCTTCTCAATAGTTTCCTCTCCCCATATCATTTTCCCAATTAGTTTGTAAACTCATTAAAGGCAACAAACAGGGTCCAGGTGACTTTTTCAATTTCTCATTGCTTCAATTCCATAAAAGGTCAATGGTAAGTATACGTCAAAATTAGAAGTATTTTCAAATGCAAACTGTTTGTTTCCCTAGCAAAAGCAGCTAACATTTTCCTAGAATCTAACTTGGCCAGGCAACACATATTCCATTTATGGAATGGAGCTATGGCATTTATTCCTCCCAGCCACAGCAGAAATATTTTCTTTTTTTTCTTTTTTTTTATCCTCACCTGAGGACATTTTTTCATTGCTGTTAGAAAGAAGGAGAGCAGGAAAGATCGATGCAAGACAGAAGCAGCGACTGGTTGCCTCTGGCAGTGCCTGGACCAGGGAGTGCACGTTCCCAGAGTGGGCATCAAACCTGCAACCTAGGCACGTGCCCTGACCAGGAATCAAGCCTGCCACTTCTGGTTACGGGCCACCCTCCAACCGATGGAGCCACACTGGCCAGGGCTAGGAGTAGTTCTATTGCTAATCTACATCTTACCAACGAGGACACAAGACCTGGAGGAATGAAGTTCTTGGGTGAGATTCAGTGCCAGAAACATTGGCTGTACCCGAACTTAAACCCAGGTCTTTCTGTCCCAGAGCCTGAGCTCACAAGGGCATTGCTCTGTGGCATCTGTGACTCACAGTCTCCGACTCCTCTGTGAACCCTCTTTACTTGGGCCCCATGTCTTCCAAGGTCAAATTGAAAGCCAAACATATTCTGCAATATACGTTTTAAGTGGTCTTATTTTTTATCATAGCCATGAACTAGGTCCAACTAATGAAAAAGCAAGCTGTTTTCAAAGCAGCAGCTTCTAAATCAACATCTCCTTATGCAACCTAAATCTGCACCGATTGTCTGAAGAGGAGACTTTCACCTCCTTACCTCCAATCTCTTGCTTCTAAAAAAAAAATTTTTTTTCAGAGTGATCTTGAGGAAAAATAAGGCAAGGGCTGGGGCATCATCTTTACAAGCTTTTCATCTTTTTTTAATCTTATAAAAAACAGAAGTTTATTCTAATAGTTCTGGAGGCTGGGAAGTCTGAAATCCAGACATCAGCATGGCTGTGTGTGACTTTACAAGGTTTTTGATGGCCACATTGTTGTTCTATCGGCTGTTTAAAATGGAAATCACTTTCTGGGTGGGAGAGCAAAGCGGAGTTATCATTTCCTCCCTCATCATTTATTCCTAGAGTATTTCAGTGAAGAGCTAAATCAGGGAGCACTGGACTGGTGCACGCATTTTTCTCCTACCCTGCGATCTTTTGGGTGAAAGGGCAACACTGAATTAAGCATTTAGTGCATTCAAAGTCTGTGACCCGGAGCTGGTGCCTGGAAGCATCATTGATAATAGGGTTGGAAGCACATTACACTCTCCTGGTATTTATCTCATCTTGCCTCGGAGGATCTTCTCCAGGAGTCATAATTATCCCACTAGGAAAACTGTCCCATTGTCTGCTAGACTTCACTGGCGGGAAGTTTTTCTTGCTCTCTCTGACTGTGTTCTTTCTCAGCAGGACCCATTATTTCCCATTTAATTAGTAGCACTTGATATAAATAGCCTTTTCTTTTCATTTATGTTGTTTTTGTTTTAATAATTATACAATACAATATTCTCACTCCCTGCAGGCACTTGTTCTGGAGGCTGAGAAATAGGATAGAAAACCACAGGCTTCAGTATTTCTCTCGAGCGTGACTCCACTGTTTTCCAATGGACAAGGCTGAAAATACCTTTGTGCTGATGGTGGACCTTTAGGAACCTGGAAAATTATTGTTTCCTCTAGGAAGGGATACAGATACTAACAGGCTGGCAGGCCGAACTACGCAATGATACAATTGTTGATGCATCTAATAGAAATCCTACTCCGGCCTGGGCACCACGCAAATGCTGAGGGTGTGGTGATGGACAAGCGAAACATAGGCCTTCCCTTCATGGGGCTTATAGTCTGGACTCTAGAGGAGAGAGAATTGAGGGGAGGCTCTCAGAGCTTCTCAGATATTTATGAGCACACAAACTTACGGGGACTTTGTTAAAAGACAGATTTTGATTCAGTAGATCTGGATTGGGCCTGAGAGTTTGCATTTCTAACAAACTCTCAGGTGACACTGGCACTGTGGGCCCAAGGATCACAGTTTGAGTACCAAAGATTCTAGAGATTTGGAGATCTAGACTCATCTCTACTGCCAAGTGAATGTTGGTCTTTTGGACAGGTTTTTTTAAAGAAGTGGAGTCTTATCATCTAGCAAATGGGACTCTAATGTCCACTCTACCAATTTGCTGTGAAGTCCAATAAGTTTAAAAACATTTGGCCCTGGCTGGCATGGCTCAGTGGATTGAGCGCCAGCCTGCAAACCAAGGGGTCGTGGGTTCGATTCTCAGGGCACATGCCTGGGTTGCATGCAGGCCAGGTCCCCAGTGCAGGGGGATGTGAGAGGCAATCGCACATTGATGTTTCTCTCCCTCTCCCTTCCCTTATCTCTAAAAATAAATAAATAAATAATCTTTAATTTAAAAAAATTTTTGATAAAATCTCATGTGCTATACAACCTTATAGTAGTATAAGGAAATAATATACCTGTACTGAATGCATTTTTGAATATGCAGTGAAATTAACCAGACTCTGATGTGATATTGTTTTGAATAATGATTATATCTATGTTTCTTAAACTGGGCTTTCTAAATACATATCTATAAATTTAAGACCAAAGGAATTGTGCTTCCAAGTTACAATGTTACAGACCAAAAAAGGCCTCTATTCGTTAAAGCACCGGAATCTTTTGACTTCACCATGAAATGTTGTTAGCACCAGGCACCACCATAAAATGGATTTTGGGTGGGACTTAAATTTTTGTATACATATAATTGGCTGGGAAATATTGATATATTAGGAGTAATTTTAAATAAATTTTCAAGCTCTGGGTTCTCTGTTATTAAATGTGTTTAAAGGCAAGTGTTTTGGTGTGCAACTGATTAGCTGAGTGACATAGGGCAAGTTACCTAACCCCTCTGAGCCTCAATCTCCCCAGTTGTAAAATGGGCACAGTAACTACTAGTTAAGGATGCTGTGAGAATTCAATAAGCTAAAGCATTAAAGGTTCCAGATGCCTAGCAAATAACATCATTGCATACTTCTCACCAGTGTTTAGAAGAACTAAACGTGATCTTGCTCTAAGTTACCTGGGATCTTAGGCATATTCTGGTTCTTCGTTTGATCAGAACCACTTTCCTCTGCGGGCTCCCACTGAGATTGCACGCTGAACTCCATGCGAACCAGGGATGTTCTAAACCTCAATCTTGAAGAAACTGGTCTGGCTGATAATGAAGATTATTTTCAGTATCTAAAATCATACTGTATATATGAATAAAAGTATGAAGGTGGACATGGGAAAAAATGATTTATTGAATCTACCGAGCATTACTATATATTGGGCACTGAGCTAAACACCATATAAACATTACCTGTGCTATTAGCTCCACTTTCCAGATGAGAAAACTAAGGTTCAGTGATGTTAAGTAGAATGTCCGAAAACTATAGCCGGTATGTGAAGTCACCCATCTCACTCCAAGGTCTGTGATTTTTTTCAAACATTTTCATATACCTTAGCTCATGTGATACTTCCTCAATGTGAGGCCAATATAGCTGCACCCTGCTCCTGGCACCATTCAGGGGTCAAGCTCTGTGGATCCACACACCTAAGTGGATCATAAGGTCAAAAGGCCCAGGAACATCTGCTGCCCACCGAACAGCGTGGAGACTGGCCAGTTGATCACTGTGGCTTACCTGTCTGTTGTGGGCTGGGGACTGTGGTGCCTGGGAAATAGACTCTGAGATTTGTGCATAGGAGGTTTATCAGGGAGCACTCCTTGGAACAACACCTGTGAGGAGGGATGGGGGAGGCAGGATTAGGGTCTCAGCCGATGTCCAAGGGCACTCTGATATCAGGATGGCCTTCTGAATTATTCCACCTTGAGGCAAAGGGGACCGGACTTTAAAATTTCCCTGTTGACCAGTCATTGGTGGCAGGACGCTTGGGAGTGGGGGTAAGGGCGTGACACTGATGAACCAAACACAGTGACTCAGCTGAGCTGACAGCTATCAGGGGTTGGAAGGATTAGGGTGTCAGTCTAGGGGGGTCAGGGAGGTACATCACAGCAGCCACTACAATACTCCTTTGCTTCTTGCCTCCCTCCTCCTCCCTGGGCATCCTCTCCCACACCAAGAGGTTAATGCTAGAGATTGGAAATAGCAGGGTAATCACATCTTCTGGGATGTTGCCAGCTGCATTCACTCCTTTTCCTGCCTGATAAATTATGTGATGGAGATGGGAGCTGGGGAAGAGAAGGGAAATGGTACCCAGACTCTGCCAGCTTGGGGGTAGCAGCACAGGAAAGCACACCCAATCCCAAAGCACAACACACTAGGCATTTTATCTGCATCGGGATTTTCAGTTTAAAAAAGGTCTTTTCCCTATGTGAAAAATTAAAAGAAATTTTTTTTAAGGAGCCAGAAAATAGTCTAAAAGCACATTACCAGGAAATTGTTTCCACTGTGTTTATGACTGTTCTTAATGTTTTATGAATAAGCTAAAAAAATGCTCAGGCATATTTCCTTGGGCACTCCAGTTAATTACTTATTCCGAGTGCTTCTACTCTATTCCTTGCAAAATGTGTTGTGCATTAATTCTGATTATGTACAAAAACCCACCTGCAAGGAAAAACTCTGAATCAGTAATGCTGATAAAATGAGCAGCCCTCCTGGGGCTCCACGAAGAAAGAGGATACTGGACAGAATTAGAATCTTGTAGCTAAGGCTATTCATAATGTCATTAACATAAAGGCAATTAAATGAGTTTTTAACCTACAACCCTTTATTGTTATTAATGAACATTAGAAAAACACAGGAGATAAAATTGGTAATTATCTCTACACCAAGCTATGCAATAATGTGTTTAAATATAAAAACAAAACAAATGATTATTGTTAGTATTTTCCGTCGCAGAAACCCCAGGAGCAGCTCCGTCATATTTAATCACATGGGCCTACACCAAGAGGGTTAATTAAAAGAGGGCTCTACCTTCTATGTGCCTGGTTATTCAGTTTAATACGGAATCAACAAACATAAATGTAAATTTGCACAACATCCCCAGCAGTTGTTTCTGCCTGCGGGTTAACCACCTTTGCAGAAACCCTGACTGATTCCTTCTCCTTCAGGACAATGGTCCATGGCTCCATAACCGAGTTTTTCCTTTTTGAAAAAATCACCACATGATGCCTTCAAAGCCCACTCCAAGAGCAACTATGTAAATTTAGGTTCATTGCCTATATAGTTCAGTAAAAATAATTTAAGCATTTGAAAAAGACATGTAGATTTAAAAAACAATAGCAAATGACATTTCCAGCACCAGGCTATATTCAAAGAGCTTCCAGTTTAATTTCTGTCTTTCTTTATGCAAGCTGCAACAGCCTGTAAATAAGCCATCCTTGACAGGGCGTGTTCGTGAGAACGTGGTAGTTAATGTATGGTGAAATACCCTGCGCCTAATAATATAGTTTTCCACTAATTGATTCAGTTGATATATCTTACAATTTAAAATGTGAGTCTCACATTACTTACAATTTTTTCCAAATTGGTTTTGTTGCCAAGGCTCGTTTTAAGAGTGCACACACCTCTAATTTGCCTTTGCAGCGGGTTTTAAGACAAACGATGCCGCACAAGTGTGGCCTGTGGAAACAGATTTTGAACAACTGCCATGTGGCAAAGCAAGCGCCTTTTGTGCTCATCTGCTTTTTCTTGTACAACCAATTCTCCAAGAGAGATCACTTTTGCATTTTTTTAAAAGGCATCTTATAAAATAAAATAACCATAGCAACAACCACTTACATTTTTACATTACTTTACAGTTTACAAAACACTTTTGATAACTTTGGGAGATACTGAAATAAAAATCATGACAGTCTGTATTTATTTTCATAGACCTACTCTGTCTTACACATTTTATTACATACATAGAACTTCCATGCCTACATGCACACCCCATAGAGGTACAGGAAATTTAGCCATGCACCAGGAAGAGAATTTAGATGTGGGCAATAAGAGGGAGCAAGTTCCTTTTCTTAAGCATCAGTGATGCCGCCCACAGATGCTTCGGGTCAGATTTTAAAGCCAAGAACAAATCCCACAAGGGCAGCTACCTGGCAGAGATGGAGGGTGAATCAAGTTACCCAGGAACAGTATCAGAGAGATGCATGGCAAGCCCCTCAGTCCTCTCACAAACTGCATTTTGGAAGGTGGGAGGAACTTGTGTGAGGCAGACCTGCAGGCATTCCTGTGACCTGCCCCTCCCTTCCACCCCAGCTTTGGACGCTGTTCTAGCTGGCCTAGGAGAGTGATGCCACAAACCAGCCCCAGAAGCGCACACAGCTGACCAGTGTCTTATACAGAGACCCAGTGCAATGTCAGGTAAGTCCACGGTTGGACCTTCACCTTCTAAGTACCAGATAACCATTCTCACAGAGACTTCTTTATCTCCAGTCTCCTTTGGCTACCGCCTTGAGCTGGGATTAAGTCACGGTACATGGCACATGGTGCTTCTCTAATGATCCAGGAAAGTCAAGCTTATAAGGCTCAGACAGCAGACGCAGGCTATGGCAGGATGGGTCTCCATTACACTTTTAGACTTACAGCAAGTAGTGACTTTCCCCTATGAACTGAGAAACGTTTTCTTCTTGCACACAGATCCATGGTGGAGCGGATGGGGAGAGGAGAAGCATTCATTAAAAATCATTTGCATTTTCAAGTTCCATTATTCCTGAGCCCTCAGAACATGCTGCCCGGCTGGTGCCTCTGCCATGTGGCAGACGAAAGCTCAAGGTCAACCTCTGGCTGTTAGCCAAACAATTGAGAACTACACCATACTAAACTTCCCCCTTTCTTGTCACCCTCCCTGGCTATTAACCACCCCTAGGGCACCCTCAGGGGTCGCAAATTTTCTCCTGGCGCCTCCTCTGACTTGTGAAAATTCTAGGGGCCTGTGAGGTGAATGATGAGGAAGCACAGGGCCATATGCAGGGCCTTTGATGATCTGACATCAGACAGCTGAGAGAGGAGGGACAGTGGTGGGCGGCTGCTGTATTGTGGACCCTTTGATTTGACTCATTCTGGCTGCCCTGTGTGGCTGTTGCCAGTGGGCCAGCCAGAGAGAAGGTGGCCAAACAGCAGAACAGTAGCGCAGCCTCTCACAGCTGGAAAATCATTTTTTAAAGACCTCCAGGAGGGGACCAGTTGGTCCTGGCAGCTGACATTTGATCTGGGGAATATGGAGCAGCTGATGCCACAGAGAGCCTCTCCAAAGCCACTCCAACTGTCTGCAGGCCGGCCGGCCGTGGAACTGCTCATTCATTCACCTTCCTGCCCACAGCCAGGGAGAAGAAGAAGCCTGGGGGAGATCTCCTTGCTAAATTTTCTGTATGCAAAGAGTCACCCGGGCTCCTCCTGCCCCCACTGACTTTTCACTCGGCTCTCAGAGGGATAGATGACAAATGCTATTGATAAGACAGAGTTCTGAAGGAAAGAGTGGTGTCAGCTTCACATTTCAGATACTCAGGGAGATAGGAAAATTCTTTGCAAATGGTCCCATTTGGACAATTTTTAAAAAAATATTTAATTTCTTTATTTTTAGAGAGAGGGGAAGGGAAGCAGAAAGAGAGAGAGAGAAACATCAATGTGTGGTTGCCTCTCACATGCCCCCACCGGGGACCTGGCCGGGGACCAGGGCACCCCAGGCATGTGCCCTGACTGGGAATTGAACCAGTGACCCTTTGGTTCGCAGGCCAGCGCTCAGTCCACTGAGCCACACCAACCAAGGCCCATTGGACAATGTTGATGTGCCATTTATCTATGCCCAGTATAGTGACACATATCACTTAAAAATGTCAACCACTTTTTAAAAAAATACTGAGTATAGTTTGGAATCTGTGCAATTTGGTCAAAGGCTAAATGGCTACAATTAAGAGCGGTGAATGTTAGGTTCAGAGTGATCACTGTGGTTTGTCATCTAAACTATGACCATTATGAGAGTGAACAGAGGGCTATTAATAATTAACCCCTGAACTGGCATAAACTGGCACTGTTCTAGGTAAACTGAGGTTCCCACACCTCCCTGGTGTTTCCCATCATCCTCACAATATTCTTCTCAGAGAAAACAGTGCAAAAGCAATGGAGGTCAAATCTTATTTCTCAAATGCCAGGGTACTGGTTTGACTTCCTCATCCTTAACAGGGAGGGCCACGGTGAGTCTTGAGCCACACATCTGTTCACCCCAAAACAAAATGAGGACAAGCATAAAAATCACATTGCTGTGTTTTGGGAAGAGCACTGAACTAGGAGTCAGGATGTCTGTTTTAAGTCATTGTTTAGCTACTACTACTACTATAACTACTAATACTTCTACTACCTTTCTTTTACTGGTTCTACTAAGAGTTACCATTTATTGAGCATTTACTATGTACCAAGTATGGTGTTAATTAAGAGCCTGGGAAGAATCTATGCAGAGCCTCATAATAGTCTTGATGAGGCTGAGCAGCAGTGTATCATAGGCTGGCACCAAGCTAAGCAATTTACAGACACAATCTAGGGAGGTATTTTCATCCCCATTCTGCAGAGAAGGAAACTGAGGCTCTGCAGAGTTAAGTAGGTCCAATACCTAGTTCATGCTCTTAAAGCACACTGCTGTGAAGAGCTTGCCAGGAGCTGACAGAGATACCTGCTCTTCCTGTTCTGTAGTAGCATCCTCTCAGTTGCAGCTCCTTTATATATTTACATGTGACTAATATAAACTTTTATTCTGTGGTTTCACAGGCCCTCAAAACTGTAGAAGGCATGGTCAATGATTAGTATAAGATGATGTAGGGCTGTTGGGAACTGCCCTGCCTGGTTTCAGAAGCTGTAACCCCCCATGGCTAAGGCTGAGTGAGCGACCTTTGGACCATAAGCCACTAAGGAGACAAGGCTTATCTCCCTGGCAGGGGCGCTGCTTCTGCTCCTTTTACTCCATCCATAACTGGCCCCAGTGCTTGATTGGTTCGCCAATGATGGGTAAGATTCCCCAAGGGGGGAACAACCTAAGACAGGCACAATCACATGGAGGCCCCAAGGAAGGACTTGGGGGGCTACAGAAAAGGGGGTGATGGACCCTCACCCCTCGGCTATCCTGACATAGCCTGAGTCCTCATTCTGTCTGCAAGATGTCTCCTAATCTCTTAGCTGCCTTGCTTCCCCTGCCTGACTTAAGCCTGAAACAATGCTGGTGGTGGGTGTAGCCCTGTGCTGGAAAGGGCAGGTTCTCTAGGGAGATCAGGCCTAAGAAAGAATATGTGAAATCCTGTGAAACGTGCTTTGTTTAGAATGCTCTAAGTTCTAAATAATTCTTGGATAAGGGTCCAAGCAGGAAGTGAGTTTGTTCCCCAAAGTTTTATGGCTATTTAAATACCTGACCCTGATTCAAAATAGGCCCTCAGAGTTCTGTGTATGTTATCTATTGTTTGATCTTTACTGCCTGATAATGATTAATGAGCTTTACCTGTATTTCTGTGCAAAAGGAACCTAATAAAAGCCCACTGAGGAAAAGGCTCTTGGCCCTTCTCCTTTGAGAGATTGGGCACCTCCCCTCCCCAAGCAGATCAGGTCTTGGTAGACTTATTCTCATCCATGGCAGCCAGGGGGGTGGGGCCTGCGGGCGGAGCCCCCCACGTAGGGCCAAATAGCTGAGGAGGAGGATCAGTGATTCTGTATCAACTGGAATCATCAAAACATAAGACCTTGAGGGCCAAAGCAACCATGAATGTAGAGGAGTTTCTGGTACAGGGTAGACCTCAGTGGATACCTGGTGAGGGGTTTGCTCATCTGATGCTCAAAACCTACATCTACATCCCTGTGCAACTTCTCCTTGAGTATTTCCAGGGGCAGGTTGCTCACTGCTCACTAAGGGAAGTCGTTTCCTTTTACAGCAGGGTGGCTATTATAAAATTTTTCTTATGTTGAACCCAAACTCAGGACTGTGCTCTTGCCAACTAAGCACCCAGCCAGGGCTGTCACTGTAGATCTGAACGCACCGCTCTTTTATTTTTAATTTTCGTTGCTGATGGCAAATGACTCTTCTCAATGTTTCCTCAATTTTATGTCTCCATAGTATGAGCTGGTGTCATAGGCTTGAAGACCTCATTCAGAAACACAGCCATACACTTTAAAATTCTACATATGTACTTACATGGGGTGTGGGAAGAGTAGGTTACAGTTGTTCATATGGAAAATAATACAAGAATTAACTCTTTGCTTTTTCATACTCACAGGCATGAACTTACTCTTGTCCCATCCTGTATGTATAAAGTATCTAAATTAAATTAGATGCTATTATCTTTCCAAACAAAACAAAACCTTGGAACAATGCAACTTGCCTCGAAACTAGCCACCTTCCACCCCCAACTAATGCTCATGTAATTGTCTAGAATTTTAGTTTCAACTTGTTTTAAGCACAAACATTATTAGTAGTCATATAGTTGTATTACTGTACTACCGATTTGGATTTGTGAGAACCTGCAGGTTGTAAATTCTCAGAGTCCTTGTCTGTCTGAAAGTATCACTTCATCCTTAATCTTGAGTAATAATTTGACTGGGTATAACAAATAGTACCTACTGGGTTACACCCTTGGATAATGGGCAAAGTGATTTTTGTTCCTGTTCACAAGCAGACAAATAGCATTTGGCCTCGTGTTTCATGCTGGGGAGCCCTGTCCCATCTTCCTACCACATGCAGGGGGTGTTGGGGTCCCAGTTCCCAACTGGTATTAAGACTCTAGCCCTGGGGGCCTTACCCAGTCTTGCCTCCCTGTGGGCTGTGTAGCTTTAGTCCTTGGTACCACTGGGTTTTCCCTTCTGTTCTAACTCACAAACATTTTCCTTTTTTGTTTAGATTATATATATGTATATATAAAAAATATATATATTTTTTAAATATTTTATTTATTTATTTTTAGACACAGGAGAAGGAAAGGAGAAAGAGAAGGAAAGACAGACATGTGCCCTGACTGGGAATTGAACCAGCAACCTTTCGGTTCAAAGGCCCATGCTCAATCCACTGAGCTACACCAGCCAGGGCCTAGGTTATATTTTTGATTTTAAGTATATATTTAATATTTTACCTATAATTATTATGTATTTAGAGAATAGTAATGTTTCTGCATGCATGCAACCCATCATCTTGACCTAGAGGTCTGAGCCCATATTCTCCTAGTGGAACTGAGGTATGTATTTGATAAGATCTAGAAAAAGTAAATCTTTTTAACACACCAAAGCAAGCATAAAATGCAAAGCGCCAATTTGGATTTTGTTAAAGATCCGAAATTAAAGCTGAGCAATGCTATACTTGGATTGGTTACTGCAAATTAAATAGAACTATTTCATTCAAGTTTATGGTCATGTAGGTTAATTAAAAATTTCTCTTTAGAAATACTTCCCCCAAGACTCTATGTAATTTAAATAGATCCTACATTCATGCAGAGTGAGAATGGCAGTTTCAATATTTAATTCTTACTTCATAAACTTCTAAGGCTAAAAACACATCCTCCTCAAGTTGTGAATACTCTTTATGTCAGAAACAACTCACTAACGGAAACCTGGAGTTGCTAGGTAACTTGGTGCCTGTGGAAGGCTCCTGATAAGATGTATTTAAATCAGATTTCCTGGAGCAGATGGGCAAACTGAAGTGGAAAATAAATTCAAATGATCTGATATTGACTTTTGTTGCTAAAACTAAAACCTTCTTGTGGCCAAATCTCGCACAGAGCTTTTCAACTGGGCAGGTTTAAGGGGGCCTTGCTGCAGAGAACAGCATGTCTCATTCCCTACAACATGAGGCCATCCGAGCTTTATGAGCTAAATTTCTTTACAGAAACTGGTGAAGATCCCTCAAGAATAAACATCACCTGAAGGGGAAAGTATCTTTGAATGAGTCTACTTTCTTTGCCTCCTCACTGGGTACAATCCTTTCCTGTAAAGTTAAAGGACCTGGTTAGGGTGGTCTTCTCCTTAGTTCTTGCAGGCCTTAGTAATAAAATTAAATGGTCAAAGTGGGGCTGAACTGCTTGGTAGTAAATCAGATAAGCTAGAGTCCCCTAGTCTTCAATGGTTACAAATCAGAAGGAACTATGAATTTATACAGGGAATATACACACATACTATAATGTAGTTATGAGCATCACCCAATAATTGAATTTCTACTCCTTGAGTTTACATATGTAGAGAATGAGAAGAAGCTACCACTTATTTTTCAATATTTTTATGAGACCAGAGGTATTTGGGGGCAAGCAGTGGGGACAGTGAGGATTATACATAATCCTTTATGAGTTATTCTTCAGAAATCTTTCTGAAGGAGAAACTTCACAAGAGTCACTTCATTACTCCATTCTCTATAATCCTGAGGGTTGGTGAATTTGCACAAAAACAAATTATTCAAAAGCAATCTGATAGTTAACTTACCAGTGTGAGAACCAAGAGAGTAAGGACACCCACATCCCTGGAAATGGTGCCGCAGAGAAGCATCACCACCCGATGACGGGCATGGTAGGGCAGATGAAATAAGAGGAGGAGAGTGATTCTCAACCCCCAGCATATGTGTCTCTGGTTACTCCACTATGAGAATTTTCACTATGAGAATTTTTTTAAAACGGGGGGGCCTCCCAGGAAGAGGGGACGGAGCAATGGGAATGGCATGTCACAGAGCTGCAGTTCAGAGAAAGGGCTTGTGCTGAGTGGCCAGTGCCTGGCAGGCACTGTACTAGGTCCTTCACTTGCCTTATTTTGCTGAATTATCACAGCAAACCTCTCCAGAAGACATTGTTTTTTCCAGGTTATAGGTGATAAAACTGAGGCCCCAAGGGGTTTGGAGATTTAAAACAGGAAACAGAGCTCATGAATGGCAGAGCCAGGTTCAGAAGTAGGTCTGCCTAATTTGAAAGACAAGGCTACTTACCTCACGTAGCTCTCAGGGTCCTTGGGAGCAAATGAGGTAACAGGCTCTCTCATATACCGCTAATGACACTGTAAATTGGTTCAACTTTTTAAAGAGAAATTTAGCAATGTCTGTCAAAATGTATACACCATGAGATTCAGCAAAACTGTCTTCTGGGAATTTATCCTGGAGATGCACATGCACCAGCACACAATTGCAGGCATACACGTAGGGGTGTTCATATGAGCATAATTTGTAATACAAAAAACTGGAACCAACTGAAGTATCCAACAATAGGGGGTTGGTCAGATCATTTTTGCTAAAACCACAGAGTAAATACTCTGCACTCATTAAAAAGAACGACATAAACCTTTGAGGACACGTGAAAGGATATTCTCAATTTTGTTCAGTTAAAAAAGGGAGTTATACAAGAGGGTATACCTGTGTGTGTGGTGGGGCCCAATCCTCTTGGGAAAGGGGGAATGTCTAAAAGTGTAAACTGTTGTTGTTGTCAATGGTGAACTAGTAGGGAGCGGGGAGGGAAACTTTTACTTTTCACTTTGTACCATTCTAAACTATCTGATTTTTTTTTCTGCTAAGCAAGTATCACTTTTATAATAAAAGAAAAAATTTAAAGAAGGATCTTTGTGAACTTAGAAAATAATGGAGGACTTTTATAACACAAAAATGAAGTGGGTCTTGATCTGTCAGAAAATAAAGGGAAGGCAGATAATGATTAAAGAGCTAATGATTGCCAAAGGTCATTTATGTCTTCACACTAATTGCCAAGACAGATTCACAGAGAACTTTAGCACTGGAGAGAGTGCATCTTGGAGGCAGAAGACCAAAAAGAAAACTGTGATATTTTGGATAACTTGTCAAACCAACATCTATCTGCTTTAATATTCTCTCAACACTATCAGTACCTGGAATCTTCTATACATTTTTTTTTTGTTGTTCATACAAAGCATAAATAGTATAAAGGAAACCCAGTAGACAGCTCAGGTAGGAAGAGAAGTCTTTTTTCCCCCAAAAAAAACTTGGCTACAGCAAACCATTCTATTCCCAGGACGCATTGCGGGGAGGGTCACCACTGACAGCTGTAGCCCTTTCTGCATGGAAATATCCTTCCTCTGATGTGGAGGCAGATTGCATTTGCCTGGCTAATCCAGCCACACACTGGAGAAATGAGAAAAGACCCAATCTACCCATATGCGCTATAGATTCCAAAAGGAGATGAGACTTTTTGCCACTGCTTATTTTAATAATGTCAACATGGCTGTTATTGTTTCATTTGTTTTCTTTGCTCTAAAGCTAAAAGGAATTTCTAAGGAGTACATTTCTGAGATGCCTTGGCATCTCAGAGCACTGTTGCAGAAGACATGATCAAATACTTTTTATGAACTTTGTTGCATGAAATGTGCTTTACCTGTTTTTTCCTAACTGCCTAATGCTTTCTGGTCTTATTATTTTGTTCTAGTTAAGTCTCCTTTGGCTGTTAAAGCCATTATTGGCACTTTTTTCTAATAATAATAATGATGTTCATGACAACTTATATTTATTAGGGCTTATTATGAGTGAGTCACTGTTTAAAGTGTATTACATAAATTAATTCAACCCTCCTAATAAGTCCATGAAGTCTATGAAATAGGTACTGTTATTATCTCCATTGGATGGATGAGGAAACTGAAGATTGGGGGCGTTAAGGAACTTGCCTAAGTAATAGAGCTGGGACTCAAAGCTGATCTGTCTCACCCTGAAGTGTGTTTATTTAGCCGTGTGCTTTACTGCATCACAGCAAATGCGGCAGTCTATCTTGTAGCAGGCAGCAGGACAGAAAATCTGTCTAAACCAAGACCATCCCTTTACTTTCAGCAGTCAAAGTATCTCTTTCCTGTTCTTGACTTCCACTCCTCTTCAGGGAATTCTCAGTTTAGCTTCTTTGGAGGGACCCTTTACCCTGAATGCTCACCTTCCCCACTCACCATGCCTCAAGGCTCTAGATTATTTCCTGCCAGTTGGAGCCCACATTGCTTTCTTCCTCCGCTAACAACTTCTGCCTTTCTTGGTAGCACCATACAATTAGCATGTTTTTTAAAAAATATCCTATTATCTAATTATCTGAAATATATAGTTTAACACCTTTTAGGCTTTGCCTCATATCCTCTCGGCCCACCTTTTAATCCAACTTTTGCTGCAGCCAACTGGCTATACCCAAGAATAGCCAGAGAAGGATCATGCCTCAGCTGCTTTCACTGAGACCAATATAGCTCCTGCCATGGCAGAATATCCACTCTGCCAGCAGGGCAGGCTAGCACGGATAAGTCACCATCCTAAGGACACTGGCCAGTCAACCGGTGACAAGTTTATTTCATCAGACCTAACTCCATTACTGGAATTCACACCTACTTTGAGTATGGTTTTGCCTTCCTTGATCTCATTGCTGTTGCCAACACCACTACCTGAGTGCACACAGAATGCACTCAGATCCCAGGTTACAGGACCCACTGTGATGGCAAGGAAGGGTGTGACAACACACACATGACCATGGGATTCGTTGGCCTTACACTGTACTTCATCACCTGGAGGTAGCTAGCCTAGTAGAGTAATGGAACACCTTTTAAAGCCTCAGTGAAGGTGCTCGCTTGGGCATAACACCCAGTGGGATTGGACTGCAACCTCCAGCGTGTAGTATGTTCACAGACCCAACAGTGCTGACCCTCTTATACCGGAAACATGTTGGTCCAGGAGTCAATTGGTAGAAATAGGGTTGGTTATTCTCAGCAACCAACCTGTGAAATTTTTATTAAGACCAATTTACCCTGATTATTATGAGGCACTAGGGTTGATACCACATTATGGAGGTAGTAGGGCAGAAAGGAGTATGTCTAGGATCCAGGGAGTCAATGCGGCATCTCTTGATGATAACTCCATGTGTGCTTGTAACTGTAAATGGGTACTGCAGCAACCTCAGTCCAAAGAGGCGAAAGCAACTCAGACGCCTTGGAGATCCACATCTGAATCACTACTCCCAGAAAGCAACCTAGATCAGCTGAGGTGTTGGCAAAGAGTGAGGAAAGTCTTGAATGTGTGGTGGCAGAGGAAGATGATACATATCAATTATGGCCTGGGGACAGGTTGTAGGGGTGGGGACTGGAGCTCATCGCATTAACCATCCTTTATTAAGACTTGAAGGCTCTAGGAAGGAAAATAAAGCAGAGTGAGGGGATAAAGAATAGCAGGGTGAGGTGACTCTTTAAAAAGAGTGATTGGGGAAGCTTTCTGTGATTATGTGACATTTGAGCAGAAAACTAAATGAAGTAGAAAAGCAGGCCATATGAGTTCATGAGGAAGAACACTCCAGAGAAAGAAAGTAGCAAATCCAGAGGTTCCAAAGCAGGAGCACGCCTGGTGTGTTTGAGGAGGCTAGCGTGGCTAGAGGGGAGTAAGCAAAGGAGAGAGCTGTAAGAGATGCAATCAGGAGGGTAACTGGAGCCCAGACTACAACGGGCTTTGGAGCGAGGACTGTGGATTTCATTCTGTGTGAGATAGGGAGCTGTCAGCAGATTTTGAGAAGATGACATGATATATCTTACATTATACAGAGCTTCTGGGGGCTCTATGAATTGGCTCGGGGGTGGGGGGGTGTCAAAAATGTGTATAGGGAGACTGGTTAAGAGACCACTGCAATAGAGTACCTGGATCTCATTTAAGATGGGTTTTCTGGGTGCATAGAGCAAGGGCATGGGGTTGCCAAACACTGGGTCTTGCATTAAGAGTGATATTACTATTCTTCAGGGCTGACTAAGGTATTCCTGAGCAAAAAACAATTTTTCTGCTTCTTACAAATCTTTTATAATGCATAACACAGCCCAATGGGTCTAGTAGTAAAGGCTTAGGCTTAGAAAATGCCTATGATTTTGTGATTAAAACATCTACTTAGACTTTGCTAAGAATTCATAGGAATACTGTCTCTGCATTGAAAAACACAAATCATACGTAGTTCTCAAAATCAGGCTATCATTTTGATATAGACACCCTGACCATGTGCCAGAAGCGGAGCTGCTCACTACTTATATATCTTTTCTTTTAATTCTGATAACAACCCTGGAAGATGGGTGCATCGTGTGCAGGTTTACAGATACAGAAACCGAGACTTGGGGTGGAGGAGGGGTTGAGTAAAATGCCAAAGGTCATTAGTGAGTCAGGGACAGAGCTCTGGATTTGAATCAAGGGTGATTCCAGAGCCCACATTCAACAAGGACAACTCTGAACTACTCCCCATAGAGAACTTCAAGAATGCCCACATTCTTTAGGGGCCAAATCTTATTTTTATGATCTTTCAGATTCTTCTTGTTATGAAAAATAATTAACATTAGTAGGAAGAGTTGATTTTTTTAGGTTTAATTTGCCTGGAAGAACATAATTAATGTGTAATTCTATTTGTTTATTGTGATCCCCTAAGTTTAGAATATTCCTTTTGATCCTGGAAAAAATCATTTAATCTGATGACAAGAGTGGGTGGGTGGACTTTTCACCCTGAGCTCCTTTTATGATGTATCTCTTGCAGTTATCCTGTGTGTGACTTTTTTCCCCCCCAAAAGCCATTGTACTGCCTTATTCCTACTTTAACGAGTCAATAGTATAGTTGCATCACAGAAGAAGGAAAAACAGAGATGTGTGATCTGCCCACGAATTAGAGTAGTTGCCCCACACGAGCTCAGCCTTCTTTCATGGGCTTGCTGTGAGCCTGTCCTCATGCTGGGGCGGAGAAGCTCATTACTTCTCAGAGCAACCAAGAAATGGGGCTGGGCAAAGGGGAGAGGGAGACCAAAGGCCCAGAGTGCTCCCACCAAATTGGATCCTGGAAAGTCTGACACTGGAGCATTTACTAGAGTTGCTCAGCAGCCACTTGCTGTTCACAGTGAAACTGCAGGAATAAAGGGGGTCATTATTCTGGTGGACTGGAACATCGCCCAGTATTCACCAATGGACAGAAGAGTCACGGGGTTGGTGGCCACATACTGTAAAGGGTGCAAAAGTCACAGAATCTTATTTGCCCAGTCTGTTAATACCCAGTTTTGATGTTTTATTGAATCTGGAGCTCTCCTAGAAGTATAATAAAGTGCCTGCAACTCAGGAAATCTTTCAAAGCTTAGACACTGCACCTCCCCTTCACTCCTCCTTTCTGCTTCTATCTTCTTGGCCGCCTTCACTGTTTGTGTTGATGAACTTCTGCCAGTGGAGTTGGTGTGCCCTGCCTAAATGGCATTTCAGCATGGATGTCCCCAGGTGCCTAGCATCCTTGCCTAGATTAACGTGTCAGTGGCATATGGCGCAAATGGTCTGTCGTTTGGTCTCAAAATCAGTTTAAAATATCTGCCAGGCTGCTGACTTCTTTGGCATAACGCCTTGTGGCCCTAGTGCTTGAGGAAGGAGAGCAACACTGTCTGAAAATTATTTAGAGTAAATTTTCTTATCTAAGGGCCAGAATCTGACTTCCTGCCTTTCTCCCTCATTTCCCCCGGTATCTGAGCTAGAGAAATAAGAATACTTTCTGAGGCTGAGTGTCTAGCTGTTTGAAAATAGCTTTCATTGTATTGGTTCCCTTTTTTGACTACACATCTTGCTCTTTTTCCATAACAAGAAGTACCTAGCTTGTGCTTTTCACACTGTTGTATTTCATCCTCTTAAAAGCTTTGGTGTGGGTCTTAGCTCTATTTAGCAGATAAGGAAACAGAGGTGCAGAGATTTTTAAATGTTGCCAAAGCATACTAGAGAGAAATGGCAGAATAACAATTCAGACCCAGCTCTGTCTGACCCCCACAGCCCAGATTCTTTCACTCTGTTAGGACCGGTGTCTCCCATCTCCACGCATCTCCGGGGAGGAGGAGGTTTTTTACTGCAGTTCAATGGGCAGAGCTCACCGTGGTCAGGTCTCTGCAGATATTGCCAGCAAGAGCTCCTGGATTTTCCTTGTACAAATTCCTCATCATGCTCTTCTCTCGGTGTGTTTAATGGTGGGTCATTGTTCCTGTTTAGTGGCCTGATGGGTTTCTCCCTCCTAAATCCAAGTGACGAAGCAGATCCCGCTGGCCTTGGGATTACTCCTCTTGCTGAGGGATGACCCCAGGATTGGAGACAGCTGACCTGCCAGCGGAGAGGGAGGGATCTTAAAGGTCCCTCCAGCTCAGTTTGGACTGATGAACCAGAATAATTCTGGCAGCAGGACTCAGGAACTGGCCTCGGCCAGCAATCTTCCTCAATTTTTGTGTTTGAGGTGGAATGTTTTGGCAGTTTTTCACTGATGCCGTCTCTTTTCCACTGTGGGTGTTTAAAAAGCACTCTCTATCACCTGGATTAGTTGTTGCCACAACATCAAACGATTACCATTGAACAGACTGCATTCACTGGCTATTCTCCCCTGCATTTATGCTCAAAGTTGTAAGGCTCTTACGCTTAAAATGCTTCCCAGTTCTATACTGTCACCAAAACTCTATGCCTGCTCCAAGCCCCTCCTCAATTCATCTCCTCCAAAAAACCTCCTCCAAATCCGTCTAGCACACGAATGGCTTCTTTATTACAAATTGCTTACAATGATAAAAATAAAAGCATTTCTTTAAAATTATCTAATTTTTTGCTTGAATAAATCTCCTGTGGCCCAACATTTAAATGGATACAGAGTGAAAGATGAGAATTTTTGTTCCATCTCCCCAGTTCCTGAGCCTTCCAGAGACATCTTAATGTCTCTGGACATTAAGGCACATAATGTCATATGTGCCTTTAAAAAGTCCATCAACAATATATGAGAATAATTGTTAGCATACATTAGCAGTTATGTAAGAGATACTATGTTAAGCACTTCATATGGATTATTTCATTGAATCCTCTCAACAACTTCATGCGATGGCTACTTATACATATTTTACAAATGAGGAAATGAAGGCTCAGAAAAGTTAAGTATCTTGCCCATGATCACACAGTTATAATATGTAGAATTGGAATTTGACCTCTGGATGTTTGATGAGATTAAATGGTATTTGAAAAGAAAAGAAGCCATGTAGTACAGCTGAAAGAACGTGCCCTTGGGAATTAAATCCTGGCTATGAAATTTACTAGCTACGTGACCATAGCTAAGTTCCCTATACAAACTGAAGCTCCATTTACTTGTCTGTAAAGTGGGAAACCGCTGGCCTCAGAGAGAGGTGGGAGTGTTGTAGGGAGTAGGAGAAATAAAGAATGTGAAGCACCTGGCATGTAAGAGGTATTCAGAAGTGCTAGTTACTTTATCAAGAGCCGTGTCTTTCTAATACATATTTTCCAGCTTCAACTGCCCTGTTCAGAGAAGGAAGGGCACACTCAGGTGACGTTTGGCACTATACGATCTAGCCTGTTGCATGTCAGGAAACTACCACACTGAGGTCCCTAAAAGTAAATGCAAGGCAACAGGCTCTTGTACCGAATGCGCACAAGGCTAGCTCAAAGGGAAGAGCTGGTCAGTTGTTGGCTGTTCACAGAAATGTATGGAATAGTACAAAGACTGGCCGGAAGGTTGTGTGCATTACAAACCCTCTCTGAGGTCAAACAAGCAAACATGTAACATGGAGGAAAAGAAAGACTGAGGAAATATCCTTAGGGACTTTTCCTGGAACATTCTTCCTACAGATCCCCTCATGGTAACCCCTTCACCTCCTTCCAGTCACCTACTTAGCAGTTTCTTTTAACCAGCAACTGGCCCCTACCCCGACTTTATTTTAATTTTACATACTTTCACCATCTAACATATGATGTCATCATCCTGCTTATTGCGTTTGTTGCCATTGTCTGACTCCTCCAGAATGCATGCCCCCTGAAGGCAGGGGTATTTGTTTTTTTCACTGATACATCCTAAGCACTTACAACAGTGCCTGGCACATGGTAAGTACTCAATAAATATGTGTGTTGAAGGAATATATTTTTCAGATAAGGAGACAGGCTAAGTGACTTAGCCTAGTTAAGTTTGCTGGTTAACAGCAGAATTAAGACTAGAACTCAGTTTTTCTGCCTCCCATATCTGTTGTGTTTCTACGAACTCAAATTTTTCAGGATAGAAAGTATATGTCTGGGATTAAGGAATGATTTGGCTGTTAAAGAATCCAGACAAAACTGGAAATGAGCACATATAGACAAAATAACTGAACCATAAAAGTGACAGCTGCAAACAAAAAACCCATAGATATGGGTGGTTGTGTTGATTTTTTTTTCAAAATTTTGTTCAGGTACCTGAGACTCTGCTGTCAGTTTATCTAGTGAAATAAGATTCATGATCAATGTGTGGAGACGGAAATTTCAGACCTCATTATACACAAACTGAAGATTATTTCTTTGCTGTCACTGCGGCGTTTGACATGCACTGGTGAAAACAAAAGGAAATCTGTCTGACGCCTGTTTTAGCTTTGACAGATGTGGAAATGCTTGAGCTCGGGGCGTTAATTTTTGATTGGGTGTTAAATGTGAGCAAGTCCGGAGATGCAGCTGGAGAAGCCACCACCTAGCTCACAGGTTAGGGCTGAAGCCCCAGTGATGCACCAAACGTCAGCCACCCAGCTCCATCCCTAACTCCTTCTTTTCTTGAAAACAAAGGAGGCCCTTTGCCTTTGGCCAGACTAATCTTCCACCTGAGCTTTCAGTCATATCCCATCACTTATTTCCCATCACTTAAATCTATTTTTCCCCCACAACATACAGATATGCTCAAATCTCCTCCATGCCAAAGCAAGATAATGAAAACCGTCCGGTAATCTGTTGAATCACTTAACTATTGATGTATAACAAAACACCCAAAATAGTGGCTTAAAACAATAAGCATTTTTATTATTCACAAGTTGATGAATGATTTCACAAGTTGATGAGTAGATTTCAGCCCCTTTAGCCAGGGCTGAACTCCTGCCTGCACATCCTCATGAGTATACAGTCAGCTGGTGGGTCGGGCTGATCAAGGATGATCTCACTCACACAGTTAGCAGGTTATTAGCTATGGTGAAGTGGGTGCCTGGGCCACTGATCAGTTATCCAGCAAGTTAGCTCAGGCTTATTCTTGTGGTGGCTGGGCAGGATCATAAGAGAAAGAGAGCACAGGTACCCAAGCCCTCTTGAATTGGCACAACATCACATCCAATTCTTTCTTTCTCTCTCTCTCTCTCTCTCTCTCTCTCTCTCTCTCTCTCTCTCTCTATCTCTATCTCTATCTCTATCTCTATCTCTATCTCTATCTATCCCTCTCTCTCACAAAAGCAACTCACAAGTCCTGGCTGGTGTAGCTCAGTGGATTGAGCGCAGGCCTGCGAACCAAAAGATCACGGTTTGATTCCCAGCCAGGGCACATGCCTGGGTTGCAGGACAGTTCCCAGTGACAGTTCCCAGCAGGGGGCACACGAGAGGCAACCATACATTGATATTTCTCTCCATCTCTCCTTCCCTTCCCCTCTAAAAAGAAATAAATAAAATCTTAAAAAAAAAAAAACACAAAAAACCAAGTCACAAGTTCAGTCCAGGAACGAGGACATAGACTCTACTTCATGATGGGAGGAGCTGCAAAGTCCCATCTCAAATGGAGGGATGAATAGCTAGGGTCAGTTTCACATTCAATCTCCTATCACTCTTCGTTCTGAAGCGTCTGCCCAGAAAACAGAAGAATTTATTTATTTATCTTTAGAGGGGAAGGGTAGGAGAGAGGGAGAGGGAGAGAAACATCAATGTATGGTTGCCTCTCATGTGTCCCCTGCCGGGAACTAGCCTGCAACCCAGGCATGTGCCCTGACTGGGAATCGAACCGCGATCCTCTGGTTCGCAGGCCCGCGCTCAATCCACTGAGCTACACCAGCCAGGGCCAGATGGCTGTTTTCATTCACATCCAAAGTGCTGGAGAGGGTAGCTATCTCTTGCTTTGCCTACTTTCTTACCGACCAGCCACTCCTTAACTGAGGTAACCTCCCTTGTTACCACTATCTCCACTTGGACGAACCTGCTCTAAAGACAATAATGCCTCAAATGTGAAATACTAGGAACTACTTTCAGCTTTGATCTTACGTAACCTCACTGCACAGTATGACCTATACGGTCACTCTCTCCTGCTTACAACTCTCTTAACATTTGTGGTCCGCGCTCTCCTGGCTGTCCTGCTATCCCTCTGACCATTCTTTCTCAGGTTCCTTGGCTGGCTCAGGTCCCTCCGCTGGCCAATCAGTGTCATTTCTGTTTTCCCACTTCTTTTCTTCTCGTGTTAAACTCTTTCTGAAATCTAATCCAGCGAAGTGGATACTACCTGTGTGCATCTTCGTTCTAACTCATCTGTTGACTTCCAGGGAAAAGTGGAAATGTCTACTAGATGTTGCTATGAGCTCCTCAGATGTAAAGTACTCCTAAAACTGAGCTTAATTTTTTTTTTCAAAATGTGATTCTGTCTTCACTTTCCCCGAGAGCCCAAGGGGAGAAGACAAACCTATTGGTTGGGGCTGTGACCAGTTCCAGGCCCCAGGGCCCTGGGAATCTAGCCAGATGTCAGAAACAGGAACTTAGAATGAGTTCTGTCATGGAAGCTTAGTTACCCTGAGGCACAGAGGGTCGTGGGAAACAGGGGCAGAAGTGCATTTTAGGGAATGACACCGAAGTGCAGTGCAGAGCGATAAGGCATTGCTTTCAGGGAAGAAAGAGGTAGGGCTGAAGAGGGTGAAGTGGGGGAAATTTCCTTAGTGTAATATTTATTATCTGAGTTCCTACAGTTACAAAGTAAGTAGGTGAGAGAGGATTTCCTAAAATCAATGGAAGTGGCAGTGGGGAGCCACCGAATCGTGTGTTGTGTCCTGTCTAAATTCCTGGCCCACAAAATCAGGGAGCATAATACTTGATTGTTTTGTGTTACTAAGTTTTGGGGTAAGTCCACAGACTTAATTCTTTAAGACTTAAAAACACACCTATTTTCATAAGTTTAAGTTTCAATTTCAAGATAAAGTGCTAGTCCCACCCCACCCCTCCTTTTAAAACTACCATTGAAGTTGGGAAACCCATTTAAGCGGATTTAGTTTTAGTGACCGGTTTCCAGTATCAAACTTCCTGCCAGGAACCCTGCCTCAGGCTCCCGAGGTTCTGTGCACCAGGGCAGATAGAGAGATCAGTGGCCCAGCTGCTGGGAAGCCTGGGAAGGCAGGGGAGCAGAGCTGGGCCTGGGTTGTTTGCAGCAGGCCTGGAACTCAGCGTTACATAGGTCCAGACTGGCGTCGTGGAAAGAAAACAGCGTTTGGGGCTAGGTGGTCCTAGGCTCTAAATCCTACTCAGTAGCTATGTGATACTGGAGAAGTCAGTCAGCTTTTCTGAGCCTCAGTTTGCTCAGCTGTATTTTGGGGCTACTTGTCTTACAGGTCTGGGCTATCATCAGGCTTACAGAGAGTCATCTCTGGAAAGTAAGCGACAGTGTTAGTTTCCAGCTGAGGATGTGTGCCATGTCTACCACGACACCCACTTTCCACGAATGTAAAAAGAATCATAAAAACACATGTTAAAAAACGAGAAGCAACAATGCTCAGGCTTCAGTTTCACTATTTTGCTTCTTCTTTAGACCCTTCGCCTTCTCACTTTACTCCTCTTCATGCGCGCTTCCTGTTTCACCGGGAGCGCCATCTCCAGGGAGCTGCGTGGAGCCCTCGAGAGGAATCCTCGTACGGAACCCAGCTTGTCGCAAAATGGTGCCATGATCAATTGGTAATATCTGCTTGGGAAAGGTGTGTGGCGTCATTATTGCCTACTTTTTATCAACTCTGTTACATTTTTTCCTAAACGCACTCATTGTATTTTTGCTTCCTACCTCCTATAGCTGTCACCATCTTAGAAACACAGAGACTGAGTACAAATCCAGGGTTCAGATACCCCTAATAATTTCTTTAGCTCTTTCTATGCTAAATACAGTGCTGAGTAGTGGAAGTTCAGAGAGGGTAAGTTATCTGGCCTAGGTCACACAGCTAGTATGTATGAGAGCCAAGACTGAACGTCAGATCTCTGTTACCTAGAGCTCTTCCATCAGCAGGCTGTCTCTTCTTTGTGGCACAATTTCACAGAGCAGGTCTGGATTGGAGAGTAACCCAGGGCTTGTTCCAAGGACAGGGATAAAGCACCCTTTCCTACCAATGATGGGACACTAGAACTCACGCTGGGGGGTGGGGACTCAAGTGTGAAACTTCCTCAGCTCAGAAGGTATACAGCATAGCAATAAAGGAGCAGAATTTTGTATACAGACAGGCCGGGTTGGAATGCACTTACCAGCTGGATGATCCTAAGCGAGTGATTCAATTTATGTCTTACTCAATTTCCCTGTAAATTGGAAATAAGATGAACATTACCAATTTCACAGGGTTGCGTAAGGATCAGGTGGAGATAAGGTTTGTAAAGAGCTCAGTACAGGGTGCAGAACATAACAAGTCCACAGTATACGCCAGTCCCAGTTTATCCTAAAGAGAGTGCAGGAAGCTCTGCTCCTCACCCACACGTGAGGCAATGTGTGTGCTAGAATATACAACCAAAGAGAAACACATCGGGAAGAAATACAGGCCAATATAATAAAACAATCCAATCAAAATTTGCATACGCTTTTTTTTTTTTTTTTTTTTTACTTGACCAGGGAAATTCAAGCAATTAAAGTTTGGAAAGGACTCTGAAGCAAATAGAATGGAGTCTGGAGTTCCCTCATATAAATATCATGTGACCCTACAGCCTCCAGAGACATTTTGGTCATTCTAAAAAGACCATGCTCTGAGTGCCTCATTAAAACTTTCTTAACAAGAGCTCTGCCACCCATGAAAATCTGTTTTCTTCTTCCTTCCTGTGATATCACCCCAGTTGCCTCCGAATGGAAACTCTCAAATAAATAACATTGAAGTATAATTAATAATGTTCCTTTCTTAGTTTTCTACTCTTTGTTGTACATGTTAATGATATTTCACCATGCTGAGAATTCACTGGATGGGAATATTCACCTCTCACCCAGGCTTTGTTTATTCCATTTTCTACTTCCTCAGAGGCAGCCAGCAGAAACTTTCTAGAAAGTAGAATTAGTTTGAAAGCCATCAGACCTCCTTCCAGCACTTTGACCTCCCGACTGTCCTTTTAACGTGGATTGTTTTAGTGAGAGAGCTTTTGTCCAAGAAATCAGAAGAGAAATATTTTTAAAAAGAAATATTTCTTTTTAAAAAGAACTGGAATCAATTGACCTAGAAGCCTTGGTCTTAGAAGAACTGAGAGACAGTGATCTTGGGACTATACAGCCAGGCAGTGACTTAGTGATTCAAGAGGCTTTTTTCTCTTCTAACTGGTATATCAGTTGTCACATGTAGGCTTCCTGCATTGTGACATCTTATTTTCCTTAGTAAAATAAAATTTTTTCATTTGGAATTCTCATCTTCCCATTATCAGTGACAGTGTTATCAGAGCCCCCTCACAACCATAGCCCTATTTTGGTATTGATTCTTGGCACATTATTCTGATTCCATGCCCCCAAGAAAGTCAGAATCTTCATTAAGTCTGTCTTCAGGGTACTTGTAAAAATACATTTAGCCTGCCCTACTTCCTCTTTGCTATCTGTCTTTGATACGGATTTCTCTTCTAGCAGGCTTTTTGTAAGGTACAGATTCTGTCTAGAGGTATTCTTTGCATTAAAAAAAGAAAAAGAAAAAGTGTATTATCAGTGAGCATCAATTATAATGAATTTTTAGTGGGGCTTGATAATGTTGAAGCCAGGGAACTGTGCCCTCTGAGCTGAGATCCTGGCAATTGCATTTATGAACCAGAGTCAGGGTGCTAAGCTGATTTTCAGTCTTGACTGACAGAACCCTTTCAGTATTGGAAAACCCTGGAAAACTATTAGGAGAACAGAATCCCACTGAGGCATTCTGGCTGTAATCGTTTTAATGCAGAAATGCATTTGATCAGCAGCATGCTGAGCTCATATCATTTCTAGAATGAATAGCAATGTGGTTCCAATGTCATTTATCACAACCAATTACGGTACATCCTGACAACATTTAAAACCGAATTGGATTAAGAAGAATGCACTTTCAAGATTATAGTCTGAAGGGCAAAATACCAGAATTTTCAGTGGATCTCATTTCACTTTGCTTTTATTACAAGTAAATAAGCTGAAGAAGGAAGAGGGAAAAAAAGAATTTTAGGGTCAAGAGGTTGAAAGAAATCATAAAAAACATAATAGTTACAATTCGATGACCCATCCTTTTCTTCAGTACTCTTTTCTATTGCTGCAAATCTTTTTCTCTATAGAAGAATCGAACAGCCTTTCTTCAAGTACCAGATTCACTTCCCAAAATCAGTGAATGCATTTCTCAGCCCTCCTCACTGTTCTTAACCTTACAAAAGGCACGAGTTCTAACGAGTAAAAACTCTTAGATGTAGAACATCAGCCATAAAGTCACTGTTGTGTTAGAAGGTTCTATGCCAGTGGCAGTACTGGCTGATCTACGGACCGATGGAAAGATGGCTTCTAGATAGTTCACATATTAAAAGGGTCAATAGCCACTGCTCTCTTTTGAATTAACCAGCCACGAATTTCACTGAGATGGTCCACCTGAAGCAACTGTCCAGGAAATCAAATATCAAATACTTTCTTAAAGCTTTATTCAGTCATTAAAATATAAAAATAATGCATATTCATTGCAAAAGACTCAGGAAATATAGAGAAAAGCAATAAAAAATAATGATATCATCCAGAGATAAGCACTGTTGATATTCTGGCATCACCCACACTCATATTTAGAAACAAAAATGTCAACAGATAATACGCAGTGTGGTGTAATCTGCTCTTTGTCACTCGGCAATATGGTGTGAATATTTTTTATGACAGTAAATATGGACCTACACCACAGATTCAAAGCTGCAGCACATTATTATATCATCATTATTTTAACTGATTCTCTTCAGGTAAACATTTAGGCTCCCTCCTTTGTTCCTCTTTTAAATAATATTGCACCAATACCCCTGTATATGAATGATCCTCAGACTTTAATGCAACCAAGAATTCTCTGGATTATTTTAAATATCTGGATGCATGGGTCCCACATTTAGAGATTCTTCTCCAATAAGAAAGGCGTAAGACCCAGCCAGCTGAATTTTCCCAAGCCCTACAGGCCATACTGATGTTGGTAGTCCTTGAACCACACTGTGAGTAATACACATCTTCACAAACTTGTCTGGTAATATCCTCAGGATAAAGTTCTAGAAATGAGGCTGCTATTTTGGCAAAGGCTATGCCATACAGCATTTCAACAATCTTCTTCATTTGTAGTTATTTTGTTGATTAAAAGAAAAGATTGGGTAATGGAGGTAGTATATACTCCAAGTTAGGAAGCATGTGTGAGGTGGTGAACAGTGTATAAGAGCCCTCAGAATCAGTCCTTTGGATGTCTACAGGATACATAAATCCTCCTCAAGCAACCCCTCCACTCTTGCACTGGAGCCTGGCAATGAGAAGGGTTGAGGAGGAATGGAATGAAGACACAAGGAAAGAACGGGCTCAACAGCTTGGCTGGAGAATTTGTTTCCTCCTGCAAGGGGAAGGTCTCTGTCACTGCTGTTTACACAAGGGACTGCTGCCAACAAGGAGTCTCCAAACAAGATAGCTCTGCCCCCAGCTCCCCTTCTGTGAAATTCACGTTTGACTAGGATGTGAGCATGCTTATATCTTTGTCTATCCTTGTCTATTTCCAGCATAGGCGTATGCTTAAAGGTACACACACTCACACAAACAAAGGCAGGCACCTGTTCCCCTACTCACAATCTCCAAGCTCTAGAAGGAGATTTCCAACTACAAGCTTCACATAAAGAACGATTTTTCCCAAGGTCACAAAATGTGGAAATTGAACTAGTAGACACACAATTTGAATCAGGTAAAGAAAAAAATGCTCTCTTCTACTATGTGGGGATAAATGTCATTAAAGTATGACATGCATACTTTATCATACTTTACGAGCTTGACACATTTTCACAAAGTGAACACACTGCTGAAACCTGTGCCGAGATCAAGAAACAGAGGAATACCTCAAGCCCAGACATCCTGTGGTACCTGCTTGCAGTCACTATTCTCCCCAAGTGTAGCCACCACCCTGATTTCTAACAGTTTTAATTGGCATGACCTGTTTTTGGGATTTATGTAAATAAATCAAGTAATGTATGTACACTTTCAGAACTATTTTGACTAGATTTCAGAGATCATTAGTTTACCTTCTCATGTTATGTGTAGACATGTCCTAATATTGAAGCATGGATGTCCTCCAAAAAGAAATTTTAAAGTGACATCTGGCCAAGATAGAGGCATAGGTGGACACACTGTGCCTCCTCTCACAACCAAAATTAAGGACAACAAATATTTAGAAACAAGAAAACAATCAGAACTTATAGAAAATTGAACTGTATGAAGTCCAACCACCATTCATCCAGACTGGTAAGAGGGGCGGAGTCGCGGCAGGAAAAAGTGGAGGTAGGCGGACCTGGGGGCACAGGCAGCAGCAGCTGGCAGTTCCCAGGTGCACAGGTGGCGGCTAGCGGACCCTGGGCACAGGGTGGCAACTGTGCAGACCCAGTGAGGCCACACAAGGAGGCTGGCTGACCAGGTGGTCCCACATTCATGCACAGATGATCCAGGTGAAGGGAAAGAGGCAGAAGGGACTGGAATCCAAGAGCGAGAGCTGAGCAAGTGCCACTGTTCCTTCTCAGACCCCGCCCCCACATACAGCGTCACTACCCAGTGACTGGGCTGCCACACCCTGGGGAACACCTAAGGCTCCACCCCTGACTGTGACCAGTCACAGCTATCACAGCTGTGACCAGACCTCCCCTCCAAAAAAAAAAACAAACCCAAAAATGGCTCAAATGGGAGAACAGATCAAAGCCCCAGAGCCAATTCATCTAAGCGAACAAGAGATAGCCAACCTATCAGATGCATAGTTCAAAGCACTGGTGATCAGGATGTTCACAGAATTGGTTGATTTTGCTCACAAATTAGATAAACAAATGAAAGCTACAATAAGTGAAATGAAGGAAAACGCACAGGGGACCAATAGAGATGGGAGGAAAACTGGGACTCAAATCAATGGAGTGGACCAAAAGGAAGAAACAACCAAACAGAAAAAAATAAAGAGACAAGAATTTTTTTAAAAAATGAGGAGAGGCTTAGGAAGCTCCAGGACATCTTTAAATGTCCCAACATCCGAATTATAGGGGAACCAGAAGGGGAAGAGGAAGAGCAACAAGTGGAAAACTTATTTGAACAAATAGTAAAGGAGAACGTCCCCAATCTGGCAAAGGAAATAGACTTCCAGGAAGTCCAGGAAGCTCAGAGAGTCCCAAAGAAGTTGGACCCAAGGAGGAACACACCAAGGCACATTGTAATTACATTAGCCAAGATTCAAATGAAGGAGAGAATTCTAGAAGCAGCAAGGGATAAGGGGACAGTCACCTACAAAGGAGTGCCCATAAGACTGTCAGCTGATTTCTCAGAAGAGACCTTCCATGCAAGAAGGGGCTGTAAAGAAGTATTTGAAGTCTTGAAAAGCAGGGACCTACATCCAAAATTGCTCTATCCAGCAAAGCTGTCATTTAGAATGGATGGACAGATAAAGTGCTTCTCAGATAAGGTCAAGTTGAAGGAGTTCATCATCACCAAGCCCTTATTATATGAAATGTTAAAGGGACTTATCTAAGAAAAAGAAGATAAAAAATAGGACAGTGAAAAGACAGCAAACTCATAGCTATTAAGAACCACACCTAAAACAAAAGCAAACTAAGCAGACAACTAGAACAGGAACAGAACCACAGAAATGGAGATCACATGGAGGGTTAGCAACAGGGGAGTGGGAGGAGGAGAGGGGGGGAAGGTACAGAGAATGAGTAGCATAGACGGTGGGTAGAAAATAGACAGGGGGAGGGCAAGAATAGTGTGGGAAATGTAGAAGCTAAAGAACTTATGACACATGGACATGAACTAAAGGGGGGGAATGTGGGTGGGAGGGGGTGTGCAGGGTGGAGGGGGATGATGGGGGAGAAATGGGACAACTGTAATAGTATAATCAATAAAATATATTTTAAAAATTTAAAAAAAAGTAAAAAAGAGATGATGTTGGCTTTGAAATACCCAGAAGGTGGGATGGAGTGGGGTGGAATCAGGTAGAGTAGGGACAGGAAGAGGAACTGCAAGAACATCCTCCACAAAATAATGGGCTACGTCTTTCAAGAGAATTTTAATAAAATATATTAAAAAAAAGAAATTTTAAAGTATATACTCTAAATAAATAAGTGTCTGTTTGTGTCACCAGAATTGGATGGCTTTATCTAAGTTGAGCACAGCTGAATCTCTGGGGCCCTTGTGCCTGTTCATAGTAAGTAATAAGGATCCTAGCAGGCTAGTGTCGGTGTGCATTACAGACAACTTGAGAGGCAATGCAATGCAGTGGGGAAAAAGATGAACCATACAGAAGTGAGTTCCAATAGAATCATCTCCACTTACCAGCCATACTATATGTCATCTCTTTGGGGCTCAGTTACCTCTCTATGTGTAAAATGAGGGAAATATCTTATTGGGTAGTCATGAAAATTGAATAAGATCTCAAATGTAAAGCACTTGGCAAATAATAGACACTCCAAAAACATTTATTCTATTTTTCCCTTCAAAGACCAAACCTTCTTCATCAACCATCAAATTCAGTCTGTTGTACACACATAACCTAAATAAATACATTTTATTTTTCTTGGTTTTGTAAATAAATATATTTTCAATGGCAATTAATTGAACCATTAACTAGTAAGTATAAAATTAGTTGGAAACCAGCTTTATAACCAAGGGAATTTTAAATTGTTGACATGGTCTTTTTCAAAACTGACAGATGCTATTACTCATTCTTTGGGAACCTGGATGGCTTCACGTCCCTCACATTTCCCACCATCCGGCTTAGCTGCTTATTTATTAATGATTTCCATCATAAAACCATTGTCACCTCAGCTTCCTGTGACAGTCTTGGGGCACAGAAAATCATCATTTTCCAACAAGACTACAAAACATTCAAATGCCTGTGCTTCCTGAGACAGTATCATTTTATCAATGGCCATTATGCCAATCCATTTACAATGGCCTTTTTAGTCCCACCCGTACAAGATCATGTAACTACCAGGTGATCTCTGCATTTTCACCGGTATACATATTAAACTTTCTGGCAGATTGCTAATGAGCCGGTGTTGGAATTACGGAGTAGTCTGTTATCGTTTGTCCATCACAGTTTCCTCAGCAGCCCACCTGTGCTCGGAACAGAGCCCCCCCATGGAGCACGCAGGCTGGGGCAGTTTCTCCGCTTACACCTTCTGCTTTCAGAGGCCTCTAGAAAAGCCCGTCCCTAATTAAAGATTTTAACAAATATATTGCCAGCTTTCTAACACTGTTACTAAACTGCTCTCTTTTGTTAGAAAAGGTTCTGTTTGTCAGCAGACTGTAGATTTAGATATTTAATATGTGTTTCTGTAGCCCTGCAAAAATGTTTGTAATTTAGAATAATTCAGTTAGTATGTTATACATGTGTGTACCTGCAAGCATAATAAATACACATGGCAGGTGCGCTATCAAAATCTCGTGTAATTATTCAGGCTCACAAGGACAGACAAGAAACATGGTGTGTCTTTGTGGACACACAGACTTCTCTACAGAACAAGGTGGAACTGAACACTCTGGAAGGTGGGAATTGTTAAAACAAAATTATCAGATTGAGATCATGGCTCAGATAATTTGGGGCAGGGCAAAGTACCTTTTATCTGATGTATTTGTAAAATTAAGGTACATTGGAAGAGAATCTGATTTCCCCAGTAGAATATACCTAGTTGACAGGACAGATATTCCCATGCACTAACAGTTTAACTACCAAAGTGGAGGTTCCCAGTCAGTGTGGGTGTGGTTGGGGCTGGCGAGGACTTTGTCCAATAAGGAGCTTTAGCAATACTCTCCCCCACCACTACCAGCAAATTTGGATACTCCCTCATTACCCTCAATTGAGAATTGCTGCTCTAGAGCTCTGAGAGGGCAAGAGAGATAGATACCAAAGCTAAGAGCTTGCTGCCACGGGAAAAGACTCTCAGATCATTAGTCTTAGAAATGGGTTCATTTTCACTTTAGGATTAGTGTGAGGAGGAGTGGCCCCTCTGGTAATAAGCTGTGTAAGGTTTCCCAGACTAAAGTCACCTCCACTAGAGAATATTGAGGGGCCTGAGGCCTTCATCCCTGAGGCAGAAATAATACCTAAAAGGTGCTGCAGGGGTCCAGCACCTTGGGAATGAGAAGTTAACTCTGAAAGTCATGTCTACCAGAGGCACTGTGACACTGAGGAACTGTGAGATGCATCTCCCAGTATGGAAACTTTTGTGGCTGCTTATTGCTCTGATATTTCAACATAGATTTTGATAATTAGACTTAATCCTTGAATTAAATACAAGTAAGACTGAGGGAGGCACCACAAATTGTAAGGCAAGGTTTGTGTCCTGACAGAATTTGCACACCAGAGAGATAATATACATACATAAAAACAGTACTCTCTTCCTAATCCCACAGGGTAGCCATCGCTAAGAGCCAGATGACTGACACAGAGGCAGGGGCATTCAGATGCAAGAGACATCACCTCTAGAAAGGATGGATTAGGGAGGTGCAGGGCTCAGTGCTTAAGAGAGGGGAGTAGACGTGGTAAGCCGGGAAGACAGTGGGGAAGGACAAGAACATTTGGGGGGATCTTGAATAGGCTACTTTGGCTAGAGCATAAATCAGTGGCCAGACTCTGAGAAAGCAAGGTTTCTAGGATAAAGGGCTACTCTGTCAAAGCTAAGAATCTGTACTTTACTTTTTTTTTTAGTTAGTTAATTCATTATTATTATTATTCCCTTTTAAATGTAATTTATCTTTAGAGCAGTTTTAAGTTTACAGCAAATTTGAGCAGAAAGTAATGAGAATTCCCAGGTACTCCCTGCCCGCCCCGCCACACACACATAGCCTCCCCCACTATCAACATCTCCCACTAGAGTGGTACATCTGGTACAATTGATAAACCTACTACATTACAATTTCAACTGATAAACCTATATTGACACATTATTATCACCTCGTCCATAGTTTACATTAGGGTTCATCCTTGGTATTGTATATTCTACAGGCTTTGACAAACGTATAATGGCAGGTCTCCACCATTACAACAATATACAGAGCAGTTTCACTGCCCTAAAAACCCTCCGTGCTTCACCTGTTCATCCTTCCCTCCCCCCTAACCCCTGGCAACCACTGATCTTCACTGTCTTTAAAGTTTTGCCTTTTTCATATTGTTGCAATCATATAGCATATAGCCTTTCAGATTGGCTTCTTTCACTTGGTAATATTAGGTTACTAATATTTCAGGTTATTTAAGATTACTCCATGTCTTTTCACTGCTTGATTACTCATTTCTTTTTAATGCTGGATGATATTCCATTGTCTGGACATACCACAGTTTACTTATCCATTCACCTACCGAAGGACATATTGGTTGCTTTCAAGTTTTGACAATTATGAATAAAGCTGCTATAAACAACCTATGAGCAGGTTTTCTGTGGACATAGTTTTCAACATCTTTGAATAAATACCAACAAGTGTGTTTGCTAGATCGCATGGTAAGAGTAGGCTTAGTTTTATTAGGAACTGCCAAATTATTTTCCGAACTAGCTGTACCATTTTGCATTCCCAGCATCAATGAATGAGAGCTCCTCTTGCTCCACATCCTTACCAGCACTAAGTGTTATCAGTGTTTGGATTTTAGCCATTCTAATAGGTGCATAGTGGTATAATATTGTTGTTTTAATTTGCATTTCCCCAGTGATATATGATATGCAGCAGCATTTCATATGCTTATTTGCCATCTATATATCATCTTTTTTTAAAAAAGTTTATTTTATTCTTATCCAAGAGAGAGGGGAAAGGAGAGAGAAGAAAACATCAATTTGGGAAAGAAACACCCATCGGCTGCCTCCTGCTCACCCCCAACCAGGCATCGAGCCTGCAACCTGGGCATGTGCCCTGACCAGGAATTGAACTGGTGACCTTTTGGTTATGGAATGGCACTCCAACCAATTGAGCCACACCAGCCAGGGCTATATATCTTCTTTGGTGAGGTGTCTGTTAAGGTCTTTTGCCCATGTTTAAATTGGCTTGTTTTCTTATTGTTGAATTTCATCAGTTTTTAACATGTTTTGGATAACAATCCATTGTCACATATGTCTACTGCAAATATTTTCTCCCAGTATTAGGCTTTTCCTCTTTCTCTTGATATTGTCTTTCTTAGAGCAAAAGTTGTTTTTTTTTTAATTTCAATGAAGTTCAGCTTATAATTATTAGTTTTTTGTATATACGTTAGGTATTGTATTTAAAAAGTCATTACCAAATCCAAAGCCATCTAGATTTTCTCCTATGTTATTATCTAGGAGTGTCAGTTTATTTTTATGACAGGGGTAAAGTCTGTATATAGATTCATTTTTTTTGTATGTGAAGGAATGTACAGTTATTTTAGCACCATTTGTTGAAAAGGCTATCTTTTCTGTATTGTTTTACCTTTACTCTTTTGCCAAAGACCAATAGGTTGTTTGGGTCTATTTCTGGGCTCTCTATTTTGTACCATTGATTTATCTGTCTATTTTTCCACCAGTACTAGCTTGTCTGGGTCACTGTAGCTTTATTAGAGATCTTGAAGTTGGGCAGTTTCGGTCCTCCAACTTCATTCTCCTTCTTTAATATTGTGATGGCTATTCTGGGTTTTTTGCCTCTGTGCACAAACGTTAGAATCAGTTTGTCAACATCCACAAAACAACTTGCTAGAATTTTTATTGGGATTGTGTTGAATCTATAGGTCAAGTTGAAAAGAACTGACATCTTGGCAACACTGAATCTCCCTACCCATGAAAATGGAATATCTGTACATTTCCTGAGTTAATATCTTTCTTCACAGTTTTGTAGTTTTTCTCATACAGATCTTGCACATATTTTGTTAGATTTATACTAAATATTTCATTTCATTTTGGGGGTGCCAATGCAAATAATATTGTATTTTTAATTTCAAATTCCATTGATGTGATGGATTACATCAATTGATTTTTTAATATTGAACCAGCCTTGCATACCTAGAATAAATACCACTTGGTCATAGTATATAATTATTTAATACTTTTTCAGATTTTATTTGCTAATATTTAGCTGAGGATTTTTGCATCCATGTTAATGAGTGTTGTTGGCCTATAGTATTATAATATCTGTGTCTGGTTTTGGTGTTAGGGTAATGCTAGCCTTATAGAATGCGTTTGGAGTATTCCCTCTAGTTCTATCTTGTGAAAGAGAGTGTAGAGAATTGGCATAAGTTCTTCCTTAAATCTTTCGTAGAATTCACCAATGAACACATCTGAGCCTTGTGCTTTCTGTTTTGAAAAGTTATTAATAAGTGATTCAATTTCTTTAACCAATATATGTCAATTCAGATAGTCTATTTCTTCTTGTGTAAGCTTTGACAGATTATGTCTTTCAAGGAATTGGTCTATTTCATCTAGGTTATTAAATTTATGGGTATAGAGTTGTTCATAGTATTTTTATTATTCTGTCAATGTCTGTAGAGTGTAATTTCTAATATTAGTAACTTGTGTCTTATCTCTGTTTTCTAAGTCAGTCTGGCTATAGGTTTATTGATTTTATTGATCTTTTCAGAGAACCAGCTTTTGGTTTTGTTGATTTTTCTCTGCTGATTTCCTGTTTTCAATTTCATTGATTTCTCATTTAATTATTAGCATTTCTTTTCTTCTGCTTACTTGGGATTGAGTTTGCTCTTTTTATTTTTCCTAGTGTCCTTAGGTGGAAGTTTAGATGATTGATTTTAGATCATTTTTCTTTTGTAAAATTTGCATTCAATGCTATACATTTCCCTCTTAGTACTGCTTTCACTGCATCTCGCAAATTTTGATAAATTGTATTTTCACTTTCATTTAGTTCAAAGTCTTTTATAATTTCTCTTGAGATTTCCTTTTGAACCCACATGTTATTTAGAAGAGTGTTATTTAGTCTCCAAGTATTTTGTGATTTTCTAGCTGTTGATTTCTACTTTAATTCCTTTGTAGTCTAAGAGCATATGCAGTCTGTCTTGAAAAAGACCAACCGTTGTTAATATAACAAGAACATTTTGCACAACATTGATGTAATATGGCAGTCAAGGAGAGTGGACTGGAATGCACATGCATGAACAATGACGACTTCACTGTACTAGTAAGTGGGGGCTGTAAACACCATTGAGTGAGCATGTGTACTGTGTGGCTGTCACATTCAAAATGACTAAGTGAGTAGAGAAAAAATTCTGCATCAAATTTTGTGCTAAGCTTGAACATTCCTTCCCAGAAACTATTAGGATGATTCACAAGGCCTCAGCTATGGGCAACTGGTGATTGGCAGCTTCATCACTACAGTGCACCCACTCATGCATCAAGTCTCATGCAGAATTTTTTTGTGAAACGTCAAATCACTCAGGTGACTCATCCCTCCTATAGCCCATTTTGGTGCCCTGTGACTTCTGGATTTTCCCAAAACTAAAATTGCCTTTGAAAGAGAAGAGATTTTAGACCATTGTCAGTGAAATTCAGGAAAATATGATGGGGAAGCTGAATGGTGATTGGGAGAACTGTGTGAGGTCCCAAGGTGCTGACTTTGAAGATGACTGAGGCATCATTGTCCTATGTCCCTTGTATCTTGTACATTCTTCAATAAAGTTCTATATTTGGCATAGTGTGTGGCTGGATACTTTCAGGACAGGTCTCATACATTGTATAATTAATAGTCTTTTTAACTTATGATATGTTTTATGGCACAGAATATAGTCTTACCTTGGGGTATGTTCCATGTGAGCTTGGGAGGAATGTGTATTCTGCTGTTGTTGGATGAAGTAGTCTATAGATATTAATCATATTCTGTTTGATTGATGGTACTGTTGAGTTCAGCTATGTCCTTACAGATTTTATAACTGCTGGATTTGTTAATTTATGACAGAGGAGTGTTAAAGTCTCAAACTATGATAGTGGGTTCATGTGTTTCTCCTTGCAGTTCTATCAGTTTTGTTTCACGTATATTTTGATGCTCTGTCATTAAGCGCATACATATTAAGGACTGCATGTCTTCTTGCAGCATTAACCTCTTTGTCATTATGTAATGCTCTTCTTTATTATTAATAATTTTCCTTGCTCTGTGAAGTTTTATCTGAAATTAATATAGCTACTTCAGCTTCTTTTTGTTTAGTGTAAACATATCTTTTTCCATAACTTTACTTTTCACCTTTGAGTTTATTTAAAGTGGATTTCTTGTAGACAGCATATAGTTGGGTCTCTTTTTTTTTATTCATTCTGACAGTCTTTATCTTTTTATAGGTGTATGTAGACCACTAATCCTTGAAGTGATTATTGGTATAGTTGAATTAATCTCTTCCATATTTGTTACTGTTTTCTATTCATTGTCTTTGTTCTTTGTGCCTAGATTTTTCTTCCACTCTTTTTCTGCCTTTTGTGATTTTAGTCAAACAGTTTATATGATTACATTTTCTCTCCTTTCTTAACATATAATTATACTTTTTCTAACTTTTTTAATGGTTGCCCTGAGTTGGCAAAATATATTTACAACTAATCCAGATCCACTTTCAAATAACACTATACTGCTTCCTGGGTAGTACAAGTTCATTTTAATACAATATATTCCTAATTCTTCTCTCCTGTCTCTTGTACATTACTGCCATTCATACATATATATATATGTTCAACTACACTATTGCTATTATTATTTTGAGCAAACTGCTATAAGTTAGATCAGTTAAGAATAAGAAAAATAAAAATTTTTATTTATTTTCACTTATTTCTTCTCTAATGCTCTTGCTTTCTTTATGTAGAGCCAAGGTTTTGACTTACATGAATTTCCTTTCTCTGAACAACTTCTTTTAAAATTTCAGGCAAGAAAGTTCTATTGGCAACAAATTCCCTCCGTGTTTGTCTGAGAAAGTCTTTATTTCTCCTTCACTTTTCAAGGATAATTTTACAAGCACAGCATTCTAGATTGGTGGAGTTTTTACTCTCAACATTCCAATCTCTTCTTGCTTGCATGGTTTTTGAGAAGTCAGATGTCATTCTTGCCTGCTCCTCTATAAATAAAATGTTTTCTCCCTCTGCCTTCTTTCAAGATTTTTCTTTATCTTTAATTTTCTGCAGTTTGAATGTACTATGCCTAAGTGTAGTTTTATTTTATATTTAGCCTCTTTAGTGTTCTCTGAGTTTCCTGATCTGTGGTTTGATGTTTAACATTACCCTGAAGAAATTCTCAGTCATTATTGCTTGAAGTATTTCATCTGTTCCTTCTTCCTTAATCTTCTTTTTTTCTTTCTAGTAGTCTCTCTTTAAAAAAAAAAAAAAAAAAGATTTTATTAGTTTTTAGAGAGAAGGGAGGGAGTGAGAAAGAAAAGGAGAGAAACATCAATGTGTGGTTGCTTCCTGCACACTCCCAATTGGGGACCTGGCCCAAAACCCAGGTATGTGCCCTGACCAGGAATTGAACCAGTGACCTTAGTATTCCCATTACACTTTTTGTAGTTTTCTCACAGTTCTTAGATAATATGTCCCAATTTTTTAGTCTTTTGTCTCTTCGCTTTTTAGTTTTGCAAGTTTCTATTGACATATCCTCAAATTTAGAGATTGTCTCCTCAACTGTGTTTCAGCTACTAATGAGCCTGCAAAGATATTCTCCATTTCCGATAGTGTTTTTGATCCCTAAAATTTTAATCTTTATTCTTTATTAGAATTTCCAAATTTTTCCTTACATTACCCATCTGTTCTTATATGTTGTCTACTTCTCACATTAGAGTCTTTACCATATTAATCATAGTTGTTTTTTTAAGTTCACATTCTGATAATGCCAATGTTCCTGCCATATCTGAGTCTCGTTCTAATGCTTGCTCTGTCTCTCAAACTGTGTTGTTTGCTTTTTCTTTTATAATGCCTTATAATTTTTGTTGAAATCTGAATATGATGTACAGGGTAAGAGGAACTGTAGTCAATAGGCCTTTAGTGATGTAGTGGTAAGGTGTGTGTTTGAGGGGAAGCATTCTACAGTCCTATAATTAGATCTCAGTCTTTTAATGAGCCTGAGCCCCTAGGCTGTGAATATCACAAATGTCTCAGTTTTACCCCCATCTGAGGTGGGATAGGATGGCTGCAGAGGGCTGAAAATGAGTATTTCCTTTTCTTGCAGGTTAGTATCTGTCAAAAGACCACTAGGTTAGGCTCTGATAAAATAGTCTCTCAAGGGAATACCTTGTTAAGAAGAACAGAATGCTCTGGTGCATTTCAGTATGGCCAATTCCCACCCCCACCTCCTTTTGCCAGAAGCACAAGAGAAATTTTGACTTTTTTTCAGTTTTCTCTAGAAGAACCTCATAGAACTGCAGGAGGAGCAGGAAGTAGGGGTTGGAGTTTTTAACTCACACACATTTCCACGCTGAGCTTCAACAATTTGTCGATTACAGTTCAAGATTTCCTGTTTCAGCACTGGTGCGCTGGTTTTTGCTCATGATTTTCTGCTCAGATACATTGTGATTCTCTCTATCAGCCTATCTGTCTCTCCAACTGTGGGACAATGGTTTGCCCTGTGACCTTACTTCTCTGATGGATCTATGAAAGGGTATTGATTTTTCACTTTCTTTAGCCTTTTACTTGTTATTTGGACCAAGTGGTGACTTTCACACTTCTAATATGCTAGACTAGAATCCAGAAGTCTGTATTTGATCTTTTAGGCTGCATAGAGTTATTTAAAAATAATGGATAGTTTGATCAACTAGTTGTTAGGTTTATTTTGAACAGAAAGATGATCAAAAGTTATTGTGAATAAATTTTGGAGCCTAGGTGCGAGACAGTTTTGCTGTCTTGGCTGGCTGTGTTCTGATTTAAGATGACCAAGGCTGGGACAACTGTGGGGGGGGGGGGCCTGGATTTGATCAGTGGGTCTTTCATCCTCCAGCAGACTGATCTGGATATGTTCTCCATCACAGCCATGGCAGAGGACAAGAGTACAAACAAAAATATGCAAGCACTTCCTTAAGCTTCTTCTTGAATCACCTCTGCTATCATCTCATTGGCTAAACCAAATCCCAAGGTTGAGCTCAGGCTCAAAGGGTGGGGAAATGGATTTCGCCTCTTGATAAGGGAACTCAAATTCACAATGGTAAAGGACAAGGATACAGGAAGAGATGAAGAGTTTTGGCTATAAACGCAATCAGTTTACAACACCTAGATTCAAATCCCAGCTCTTCTCACCATGTGACCATGCGCAAAACACCTCAAAACTGGCATAGAAAGAGTACTTACCTCTTTGTCTGGTTGTTGGCATCAAATAAAGTGACCCATATAAAACACTTAGCATAGTGCCCAACCTGCGTAAGTAACTAAATACGAAGGCACTGTGTTGCCAGCATCATGGTGGCAGAAAGATTAGTTGGGACACGTATGGTTATTTGGGGTTGTGGGCCTGTACTAGCTTGATGTTGATGAAAGTAAAAAGGTCCTGCCATATTTGGGAGGAACAATAAAGAATGAATCTTTAGGAACAGGTGTCCATAGGCCTAGGTGTTTAGGACAATGGTGATGCCATTGACAGAAGCAGGAAAATCGGGAAGGTTCCTGGTGTGGGGACAAATGGCTAGATGTCCACTCCACTGGATCTCTAGTCTAGTTTCTGGGAGTTTCATGAAAAGGATGTGGAGATAGAGTTTTCAATGGCTTTGCTTAGCATGACACAAAACACAGTATATAATGATCAACCAAAACAGAGTTTTCATTTGGAAAACATACTGCTGCTACCACTTCTTCTACATTAAGGATGATCACTCTGAGGAAAAACTTAGGAAGAGTACCCCCCATTTTTCCCAGAGAGATGTTCATACAGGACTCTGTGGCACACTTGACCACAGCCCCAGTGGAGAGGTCTTTACATTCACAACACAACCTGGGTTTCAAGGTGCCAGAGATTGGGATGATGGAGTGGTTTTTACCCAATCCCATAGCTCTAGTTTTTATAACAACTTTCAATCTAATGAGTGTTCACTTGCATCAAAATAATTCAAGCACTAACTCCAAGGAAGAGTCTCATTGCCTGTTAGCTTAAGCAATTGCCAGCCAAACAAAATAGCAAATTTCCCATGTAGAATGATTTAGTGCAGCATGAGTACGATAAATAATAAAGGCATTTGTTTATGCCTACTTACAACATTCCTTGTAGGCAAAAAAGGGGATGAAAACATCATTCTAAGCCTGAGAAGGCTGCCGGTGCAGGCTCATCAAAAATATGCATTTTCTTTTGTAATCAAAGGGTGTGAGTTTGCTCTGCTTCACCTTCTGGCCTGGGCTCCTGTGATATCCCGGAAATTTAAATGAGAAAGTCATTCTAGGGAGCCTACATATTTCAAAGAAGTAACCTTTTTGGATGTTGAAAGGATCCCCAGTGTTTGGGTTCACTCCCAGGTGAGGTGCTGTCATAGAGTTCTCGCAATGTCATCCAGAGAAACAGACCTTGAAAAGTCTAAAGAGAAGTTGTTTACCTTGTCTTTTTTGCTTGTGCAAATGGGCCTCAGCTTTGGAGAGGAAACAAGCACATTTTAAGCTCAGTCTACATCAAAATTCACCACTCCTGTCAGTCAAACCCTCACCAAAAAAAAGGAGTTTTTTATTAGTTCTTGGAGTTGCCTAATTTCTGCCATGAACTTTGCAGCTAAGGCATCCATAGCATCCTCCAAATTGACCCCAAACTAGTTGGGTTCATCTTCAAGGGGCAACTTGGTTGAGGCACTTTGCTCCTTGATCTTCTCCTGAGGAACCGGTTCCTCTGAGTCCTTCTCTTACATCTGGTCCCCCAGAAAGGAACTCCTAGTTCTCTTGGGAACAGAACACACAGGCAACCATGCTGGTCAGAGTATCTCATTTCGGGCTACAACCAGACGTGGATTTCTAATCAATCCTGAATTTCTTACAGCTTTTTTTTAATGCTCACCCGAGGATGTGTATTGATTTTTAGAGAGACTGGAAAGAAGAGAGAGATACATTGATTGTTTGCCTCCCATATGCACCCAGACCAGGTATTGGACCCACAACCTAGGTATGTGTCCTGACTGGGAATCGAACCAGCAACCTTTTGGTGTTTGGGATGATGCTCCAACAAACTGAACCACCTGGCCAGGGCAACTTCATACACCATTACCCAGTGCTTTAGGAAGCCAGTGCTTTACCCAGTGGTTAGGAACCACTACTTTCCTAACAGCCCCACTTACCCATAATGGGTGAAGTTTATTGGGGAAAGTCCCATCAGAATCACTCCCCAGACCATCCAATTAAAGAAGACCCTTTCTCCATTTAGGAGTCATCCTGCAATAACTGGCTTCTGTCTTTGTGGCACAGAGCTTCCTGTACTTTCTCAACTGCTCAACTGAAAATTTCTCTTTCCCTTTTACCTGCCAAATGAGGTTTAAAGAGAGAGTGGCTGGTTCCTGGATCCTAGGAAGGTGTTAAATATCTCTGTTACTAGGACTCCAGCTAGAGACATTAACACCTACCTCCTGGCTCAGGAGTGGGTGTTAATGTTCTTGCTGCCAGGACATCTTTCATCCAGGGCCTTTCCTCCAGCCTGCGCTCAGCTCGTGCCAGGGCCAAGGAAAGGAAGTCAAACCAGACTGGCCTCCTGACAGAGAGACCCTCATCTGGTTAGCACTAAAGCAATTCCATCTTTTTCTAAAGTACCTCGAAGAGTTTCAAAGAACAGTTTCAAAGACAGAGAATAAAAAGGACACGGGAAAGCATTAGTTTAATAATAATAAATTTTTGTACTATTCTGATTTACCAAAGCAATTTCACATAAAAAATAACACAAACTTTTTACTGATGGTTTACTTAACATTGATTCTTAGCACAACTCTGAGAGGCAATTATTGTTATTGTCATTTTACAGATGACTTCACAGGCTCAGAAAGAATAAATATTGGGGATGGTGCACTCTGATCTCCGGCTGCCCAGTCCCTGCCCTTAGCCACAGCTCCCTATTGGCTTGCTAATCTTGACAATAACCTTGTGAGAGTGCTAAGACAAGTGCTATTTTATAGAAACTGAGGGCATTCTGAGGAAAACAAAAAGTAGAAGACTTTTGATTTGACCTCAAGTCCAGCTGAATGTAGACTAATGTACTTCCTACCAAACCATGCTGTCAGCAACCATCCCAAACAACACTTTTCCTGAGCCTCCATCATGCATTCATTCTTTAAGAGAACATATACATACTGCTATTAGAGAATTTTTAAAAATTTAGATGCAACAATAGTATTGGGATTATGGATTTTGATTATTTTTATTGAATTTATTGGGGTGACATTGGTTAATAAAATTATATTGGTTCCAGGTATACAATTCTATAATATATCTTCTGTATTGTTATAGTATTTTTTAAAAGTCCTTGTTTTTTTCAAGATACATATTGAAAAAACTATATAGATTGACAAGCCCACGTATTTATGGGTTCTGAGCTCTTGGACATCATTCATATTTAAACAACCTACCAACTCCTGATTATTTAGAATTATCTATGACATGATCATTAAAAATCTCAGTAAATTAACCAACCAATCAAAACTTTAAACATGTTTTTCTGTTGTGCCTTAGATTTAAAAATATGAGGCAAGGGAAGGAGTTGGGATAAAGTCACATATTTCTGAGGATCTACTTCTTTAGTTGTACTCGGCCTTTTAAATTGTAATTGCACATGTGTGGTTTCCAGTAGGCCTACAGAAATAACAATCATTTCTAAAAAGCAATTTTTTAAAAAAGTCATGTATTATGTTCTTCAGGAAAACTTGCAACTTTGGGGGAAGTCACTTTTAATTATTTTTATAGTGAAAAATCCCTTTAATAAAGTAGGCAGTTTGTGTTTGCTTATAGTTTCAGTTTAGAATCTTGTGTATTGAATTTCCTTCAAGTGTGGCTCACCTGTAGACTATTCAGGGACCTAGTCCATCCACCTTTCTCCCCTGCTATCCCTAGGAGACCAGAGATTTCTTGGTATCACTCTCAATCCTTGGGAGTGTTTGAACTGAAAACCTCCCAGTCGGTTCCATTTGCCCAGTGGCTCTGATACAGGCCTTGCCAGGGTTGGGGTACTTTAAAGAGGCCCCTTTACTTGGAACGAAAGCCCCCAGCCAACAGCAAGTGCTCTTAAGACAATAGAACTGTAGACTTACTGCAATGCACTTTGCATCCTTGAGCACTCAAGGGGGTAACCTTAATGAGCACAAAATATTCATCTCTAATAAGAACATGCTGTCATAATCACCCTACATGTGATAAATATCCTAGGGGTTTTCTCTTTGTTAGGTTAATGCTTTTCCACAAGATAATTTAACCAATTCTCTAAAAAATAATCACACGTTATCAAGCTCCAATATAGTAATATGGTGTAGCGTTTTTTTAATGTTTTGAATCTTCCCTTAAACAAATCCTATGCAAATAAATGTTCCCTTTTTTAGCTGGCACCAAAGCTCGTGTTGTTCATTGTAATCAAGCTCCCAGTTGGCTAACTCCTCATCTAACAGTGTATCTTCTGATTTCATTTGAACAAAATTTATCATCCACAAGCAAAGACAGAAAATGTGTGAATGTCTAAAGCTTATGTAAATTAACAGGCCATGCACGCTGGTCCTAAAAATAGTAGATAATTATAGGCATTTCTTCCCTATACAATAATTATAGGCCTCCTGTCATCTCTTCTATTCTGTATAAGGTCACTGTAGTATTATACAAAATTTACAGTATATTACAAGTTAAAAACACAATAATTAACAACTGTGCATCTTCAGCACCAGTGATGAATGTTCACAGTAAAAGTTAGGGGAAAAAAGAGCATTATTTGTTTTATGTGGACAGTACACACTTAAATTTAATCATCAACTCCTGCTACCCAATAGGCAATATTCTCTCACTATTATAATGCTATTTGCCAAGTTCATACTACACCCTTGGGCTGAATTCATCCTTAACGAAGAGACAGGAAGCCAAATCTCTCACCGTCATCTCAACCAGGTGCACCATATTATTTTAAATTTAATAATTCTGTTGAACATATTGAATGATAATGAGCAAGCTTAGAGGAAGTGCCAAGGATTATTTTGACCATTATGGTCAACATCTGATTCGGGGAAAAAAATCCTCTCACTAAATAATGTGGGTAGTTTAGAGGTTTGCTTATTTAATGCATGGTATGGGATTGTTTTCTGTGCTTGCTTGTATCATTCATAGAGGGGAGGAAAGAGCTATAGATATTATGCTTTAGTGGGGAAAAAGTATTTTAACAAAAAGAGGGTTTATCCTTAGCTCTTAATTATCCACACTAATGAGAACAAGGAGGCACAGATAATACAAAATGACAGGAACTGTCATTTCTATTTTGCTTAAGGAAAAAAGTCAGAGAACCATACATCTTCACTTCAGCCTTTCCCGACTCTGTTATGCTGTCAAAAGCAGCTTAGAAAGGATGGGGATTTAGCAAGACTGGGGCTAAAGGCCCAGAATGCCCTATTATAAAACTCACTCGTGGTTACCTATGTCATTTGGTTTGCTGAGCTGTTTCACAGCTCCAGTGATGGAGGCTCTTTTCCCTACTTGCCATTGCTGGTGTCCAAGATGACCACTGCAAACAGGAATTCTCCCTTCTAGGGCTGCCGCAAAAGCGCTTCACACCCAAAGACCAGCACTCCCAAACACCTTTTGGTTTACCTCACCCTTTGGATGTCAGTGGTACTCCACACAGAAGCCTGCCGTTTGTAGGTCCTCCTGCCACAGGTTCCCGCTCTCCTCTGGTGTCCCTCCTTCACCGCATGCTCCTGCTTCTGCTTACATCTGCCACATCTGCCTCCTTGAAGGATATACTGTCGCCACCTACCCCTGGAACATAGCAGGTACTCAATAAATGGGTTAATGAAATAATTGAGATAAGTACATGGTCTGTCTATATCACTTTTTAGCTTTAAAACCATGGGCATGCTACTTAACCTCCTTCGGCTTCTGTGTCTTCATCTTTAAAAAATGCAAATGATACTACCCACCTCATTCCACAAGGCTACTCAAAGGTTAAATTAAATTCAGATAAAGCGCTTCTCAGATAAGGTCAAGTTCAAGGAGTTCCTCATCACCAAGCCCTTATTATATGAAGTGTTAAAGGGACTTATCTAAGAAAAAGAAGATCAAAAATATGACAATGAAAAGACAGCAAACTCACAGCTATTAAGAACCACACCTAAAACAAAAGCAAACTAAGCAAACAGCTAGAACAGGAACAGAACCACTGAAATTGTGATCATATGGAGGGTTAGCAACAGGGGCGTGGGAGGAGGAGAGGGGGGGAAGGTACAGAGAATGAGTAGCATAGATAATGGGAAAAAAATAGACAGGGGGAGGGCAAGAATAGTATGGGAAATGTAGAAGCTAGAAAACTTATGACACGTGGACATGAACTAAAGGGGAGAATGTGGGTGGGAGAGGGTGTGCAGGGTGGGGGGAATGATGGGGGAGAAACAGGACAACTGTAATAGCATAATCAATAAAATATATTTTAAAAATTCTAAAAATAAATAAATAAATAAATAAATTTAGGCACAGAGCAAGCAGTTACTGAATCTCTGGTAAGTAGGATATCCCAAGTCAAGGATCTCTCTAGCTCTCAGGAGGTGAAAAAGAGCCCTGGGACTCAGGTGCTTTAAAAAAAGGAATCTAAACTTCCAATAAAATTAGAGGGAGAGGGTGTGTATACACTGTGAGAAGTTTTTTAAAAAGGTCCCAAGAACAACTATGCCATTCAAAGGAGCTAGAAGAATTAGTAAGCAAAACACTAGATGAATAATTTAGGAGAAACTAAATAAATGACAAGAATAACTAGTTCATGTTCTCTGTGACATCAATATATGACTTCAAAATATGAAGACTAAATTTCAGTCATGGGGGACCCTTACATAGTTCTTGAGTCACCAGTAAATAATACACCACGGATCCTCCCCGTACATTCAATTGTGCAATTGATCTCTTACCTTATACTGGACACTGCATTAGAAATGTCCCTACATTGTCTTGTTTCATTGAATCCTCAAACTCTATAAAGGTCTCGTTATTTACACTTTATACATAAGAAAACGGAGTGAGGCCTCAGTTCTCTCTGATTTCGACACTAAATCTCTTTTTTTTTTCCCATAGAATTTCTGATTCATGATTAGGTTTTCTACTTCCTTATTCATTAAGCGTCTTCACCAGAATGGAACTTCCTTGAGGGCAGGCACCTTGTTCGTTTTGTGTACTTTTTTGTAAGAGCCCCAATTAGTGCCTGCTGTATATTCATTGTTTGTTGCTCAACATTTATTTGTTGTGTAAATGAGCAAGTACACTCCTCGATTTGATAGAGGGAAGAGATGAAAATTTGGTATTTGACATAAACAATACACAAGCTAAACTAAACATTCAGAAAAACTTAGCTTTCTATGCACTCACTTGGTGTTTCAGTATCTGGGAACCGATAGGGGATGTGCTGACAGCCCATTAAAGAGTCGGCGTTCAGTGTGCGAAGGCCTGCTTTCCCTCAGTCCCAAATGGCTGCTTGGGTTCCGCAGAGCATGCTCTGTGGAACTGCCGGGCCCTCATTTGTATTAGAAGTGAGAACTAGTCCTCAACTCAACTTGGATGGGACAAATATGTTCTTTTGACTTAATGATATAACATTTTATCAGCCACATAAAAAATGAAATATAGGCGTTCATTTGCTATTTGAGAAGCTTTACCAACATGTATGCAGGAGCTATGTCAGCTGCTAACTGGCGATCCTTTTTTGACACCTGTTCCCAAGAGCATTGCATAGATAAACATACTCTATTTGAACAAGACCAATGACAGCAAAATTGCTTGCTTGTCTCTAAAAAGACTCTAATAATGTGCACCAAGGGAGAGGCCCATGGTCTGACAGAATTTTTTTTCCCCAGTGTAAACCATAAAATCCATTTCAATAGCCAGAATAAAGCAGTTGACAGTACATCCCTAGTTAATTATATCCAAAGAGAAATAATAAAATCACCTATTAAATTTTAGAACTTCCTCTTTGAAGTATTAAATATCTGGCAACTGCAATGCAGTTAAATTTCTCTCACAACAATGCTTTCCCTTGCTTAGCTAGCCTGTAAGAACACTCATGCAAAGTCTTTCAGTGTGCAAGAAAGGAAATGTATTTTTCCTGTGAAGAAATATTTCAAATAAACCCTTTATTTCTGCCAAATGTCTGTGGTTTGTTAAATAATCAATAGCTCAATAGAAACATTCACTTAATAAGAGGATATAACTGAGTCACAAATCCTCTATAATAATTGACAGAACATGACCCTAAAAATTGTAAAACCCAAGCCAAAATGTTGTTTGAGTCTTATCCAGTGCTTGGAGCTTTGACTCAGTTACCTCAGCAAGTTTTCAAGATTCAGGTACTTTTTGGCCTTTGGTAATGTCAGTCCACACCAATGGGAAAGGCGCTGGCTGTTCACTGAGGCACATGGTCTGTACTAGACCAGGAGGAAAGAACTGGGTTCTATAGAATCACCCAGGAGGCAGGGACTTTGGCTCCTAGCACACATTTGATTAGGTAGCTAGGAATCTGCTCCCTTCGATATTAAGCTGCCCAGTGGAAGAAAATTCAGAACATGATCTTCAGAGGCTGAGGGCAGTGGTTGCTGACATTCATCAACACCCATGCTATTTGTTTTGCTTCCATTTCCCTTTTGAAGAGCTGATTCTGTCTCTATGAATAATATGGAGAGCATTCTTTCCTAAAGAGGCATTAGACTATGTAGGTCACATCAGAGCCAGCCTACTGGCTTTTCAGGAAACTCCCGAAGAGAAGGGAAAACTTACTGCTGTCTTTAAGGACAGAGGTTCTATTTTGGGGACACCTTGCCAGGCAGTTTTAGAAAATAGTTGTATCTATGAACTCACTGAATTATAGACCAGATAACAGGCTGAACTTACATCACAAGAAAGCCCATCTAGAAATATCTTAGGTAAACAGCAAGCAAAAGCCTCTAAGACAAGAGGAAGCACAAATGTGTGGGATCTTCACAGTTACTGTGCATCTTTCCAGTGGGTCTTACTCGCCTGCCCCTCCAAAGCCAGATGGAAATAAATGTCCCAGCGCACTCAGAAGAGTAACAAAGGCTGCCTCCCGCCCAACAGCCCCTGCAGGGGAAAAGGTGCACCCTCCCACGCACTGTGCATGGGGTTTAAGGGCATTTCCAGAAGCAGAGAGTGGAAGTGGGTGGCACTTTGTAGGGTTTCATTTGGGGGTAAGATGTTGAGTTAGTCACTCCAAAAAAAAGACATAATTATGCTCTTGTTTTACAAAGAAAGTAACTGCATTAATGCTGCATCGGGACAATTCTTGGGGAAAGGAAGAAGGAAGGGAATTTGGCCTTAAGCAATCCCAGCCTAAATTCTCAATTAAACATTTATTAAGAGCATAATAGATGCTTGGCGTGAAGATATAATAACAAATAAGATATAAGTTGTCCTGCCTTCCAGAGCTATGATCATCTGGCGGAGAGATATTCATGTCCACAAATAAATGTCCTTCAGTTGTGAAAGATGCTATAACATAGGTAAATACAGGGAGGGCAATTAGAAGAGATTGGCACCTCAATACAAGCTCACAAAGGCTTTATTGAGAAGGAGTCATTTAAACTGACCTTGAAAGGACATATAGACATTTACCGGGTAGACATAGGATGGGTAGAGTATTACAGGAAGAAACATGCAAGGTATAGTGTAAAACACCTCAGGTGATCATGGACCTAGAAGTAGTTTATTATGGTTGGGTTGATCTGAGGGTGTGTCATCATGTACCTACCCTCATGGAGTTTTCTGCGAGATGTCAGATTGGAAAGGGGACAGGCTGCAGGAGTGAGATCATGAAGGACCTTGTATTTCAAGCTAAGTAGTTTGAATTGGATCCTGTAAGTAACAAGGTGCCAAGGTCTCTAAATAGATCAAACTGGGTTTTAGAAAGATCATTAGGGAGGTAGCATGCTGACGAATGGGTTGCAGGGGCCCAAACCTGGAAGCAGAGAACAGTAGGAAGCTATTTATTCATACCTGCATATATTATTGATCGCTGATAATGTACCAGGCACCATGAGAGAGTAATTGAGTGATTATGCTGGTGGTGAGGATTAAAGTGAGAAAGACTTGAGAGCATGCACGGAAAACTTCTTTCATTAGCAGCGGGATGTAAGGAATGTGGTAAGCTTGGGTGATTTCTGTTTTCTTTCTACATTCTATTGGTATCCAGAAGTAAGTTTATCCTCCTCTCTCCTCATCCTCCTCCTGTACCAAAATTTGCTCTCAGGAAAAGTCTAGTAAATGCTAAGATTTAGTGGTCTACTCCTCCCAGAAGCATCATTCTTGAAGCAGTAATCAGAAGCATTGAGTCACTGGAAGGAAGTCCGGATGGTAAATTTCTAGGAACAGGGTGAGAAGGTCCTTTTGAATCAGGATCTCCTCCATGGAAGAGGGCCTCTGCTCCACCTCTCAGGACAGCTCTGCATCTCAGACAAAACAGTGAATGACTAGTTTGATTTTGGTGCCCCTTAATCCCTAGGCTCAATCTCTCAGGTCCCAGACTTCCTCTTTCTTGCCCAGGGTACCTCTTCTTGCCTAGTATACACACAGTCACACACACATACAGCCATGCAGGATCCTTATCCTAAGGAAAATATATTTTTTCCCATTACAAAATTAAGTTGCTGCCCAGGAAGGACAATGTTTTACAAAGACAGTTCCAGAATTTTTTTCAATTGGTTCACAGACGTAGAGCCCTACCAGGTGTTTCCTGAGATGGCAGACTGCTCTTCTCGAAGTGAAATGATCTCAGGATTTGAATATTCTAGTATGAACTGATTATTTACTTTCCCTCCTGTCTACCTCAAAATCATTTGCCACTTGCTATCATTTTTCCCCTCTCCCCCTGCCATCCATCTCTCAGACCCCCCAAGTCTAAGCCCTTTCTACACCTGTGCTCTAGATATTGGCATCTATTCCCTTGGTAATTGTTTTTAATTTTTTTCTCCTCATTTTTTTTTAAATTTTCCCTCTTGCTTTCATGTTCCACTTTTCTCACTCCCTCTCCACTGATCCTTCTCTTCTATCTACAAACTTGCCTTGGTCACACTTACCATCCTTTCAAACCTGGTGCCCCCTCAGGTTCCTACCAAGTCATTCTCCTTCCATTCAACAGTGCTCTGCTGCTCACCTCCTATACCCTTCATAGGCCACACAATCTTTTCTACCCAACCTACCCTGCTCCACCCCACCCCACCCCAGCTCTCCTGAAACTGCTTATTTAAAGGCTGCTTTTGACTTTCCTTTTGCCAGATCCAACTAAAGTTCCAGTGTTCTCTTATAGGTGAAAATAGAATGCATTTTAAGACATTTGAAATTTGCCATCTTACCAGATGTGTAATATTTGTAAAGCATCTAATGGTTCTATGCCTGTTTTGTCATCAACAAATGGGCATCAAGATGACCCTAACTCTATGCCTCTAGAATGAAATGAGATGTATGTAAATGGGCCTTATAAGTGATAAATTGCACTTTAACTATTAGTCACTATTATTGTCATGCTTGCCCTTTCTAGCAATCGGCTCTGCTGACCACTCAGCTGCAGTTCTCGCCAGCCTGAGCTTCCATTACATGATCCTGTGCTCCCTACCTCTCTGTCCCCCCTTCTCTGCTCCTTTGCCTCTGTTCCAACAGGCCGCTAAAACTAGAAACCCCACCAGGTTTTGTCCCCAGCCTTTTTCTGCATTCCTATCCTATCCCACAACTTCAGCTATCCCTTATATTCACATCTTCAACTCCAGCCTAACACCTCTCTAGAAGTACTGACCTGAACTTGATCTGAATGAACCCAAAATAATAAAATCTGAATCCATTCTCTTATTTCCCAAAACTAAGAAGACTTCTTTGCTTCCTTATTTCTCTTGATGATCCCATTGCTTTCCTGCTTCTATTATCTTCTAAGATTAGAGACCAGACATTATATGTCCTCTGGATTTCTAATAAATTTAAGTGGCGAAACAAATAGCTTACACCTATATATATATATATTTTTGCATTCTATTTATCTATTTATTTTTAATTACTTTGTTGTTTATTATTTTTTAATCAGTATTTTTAATTGTTGATATTGTACAATTTTCTGCCTTTTACTCCCCGACCCCAGCCCACCGCCCCAGCCCTCCCGACCTCCCTCCCATTTCCACCCCCATAGTTTTTGTCCATGTGTCCTTTACATTTGTTGCTCTAAACCATTCCCCTTTTCCCCTGAAATTCCCTCCCCTCTCCCCTCTGGTCACTGTCAGACTGTTCTCAATTTCAGTGTCTTTGTTTATATTATGCTAGTTTGTTTGTTTTGTTGATTAGGTTCCTGTTAAAGGTGAGATCATATGGTGTTTTTCTTTCACTGCCTGGCTTATTTCGCTTAGCATGATGCTGTCCAATTCCATCCATGCTGTTGCAAAGGGTAGGAGCTCCTTCTTTCTTTCTGCTGCATATAATTCCATTGCTACACCAATATATTAATTATCTATTATTGTATATTGAATGACTGCAAAATTTAAGGCTTAATTCAATAACCATTTAGTTCAATTCTGTGTATCATTCTGCTGGTCTCACCTGGATTTACACTTGATTACATGATCAGCTCTTGGTCAGCTAGGCCACTTGACTTCTAGGGTTCATTGACTGCTGGCTGGGAAAAGGGAGATACCGGGCCACATAACTGTTACGATCTAGTGGACTAGCCTGGGCTCATTCACAACGGTGTTTGGATTTCCAAGAGCAACCTGAAAGTAAGCTCTGTACACTTGACAAAGCAAATCACACAGCCAAGCTAAGAGTCAGTGTAGGGAGGGTGCTACCAAAGGGTGTAGGTATAAGTAAAGAAATTGTGGACATTTTTGGATCAACCATAATCAGTGAATCTGGACATCTTTTCATACAGGTTTCAATTTTTTTGGAATAGACTGTCCATGAAAAACATCCTATACAGAACATACACCAAAAGCTCCATGACAGGTCTCTAATGAATACTAATTCAGCCCATGTTTGCTCAGCCCCATTACTAGAATGTTTGCTGGGGAAGAAATATCATTGCTTTCTAGACGTTCTAATTGTCAAGAAATATTAATGGCCCTGACTGGTGTGGCTCAGGGGGATGAGTGTCATCCTGCGAACAGAAAGGTCCTCTGTTCAATTCCCAGTTGGGGCACATTCCTGGGTTGTAGGCCAGGTCCCCCGCCGGGGGCATGTGAGAGGCAACCGATCAATGTTTCTCTTGCACATCAATATTTCTCTCCCTTTCTCCCCTCCTTCCCCTCTCTCTAAAAATAAATAAATAAAATCTTTAAAAAAAAAAGAAATACTAACGGTCATTTTCTGGTATGCTCTCATTGCATGTTACAAAAGCCTAAACCCCACCAGTCACACACAAAGCCCCAGGGGCACACAGCAGGCCTTTCATCAAAGTAATCTTGTCTGCAAACATGAAGGCCCAGCCCAGGACCGAACCCAGCCCCAAGTGGGCAAAGAGCCCCAGCGTTACTAAAAAACTATGTCAACCTGACTAGCCTAGGGCCAGACCAAGCCACGCCTCACAGGTAAGTTACATCCATGTATAGTTTTGCTCTGTGTCTCCTGGTGAGTTACACTATGTGAAGGCTTAGGCCTGGAGGAAGAAGATGGTCAGCAAGGTTTACCTTGCATACAAGGAGAATAAGATATGGTTCCTGACCTCAGATATCTCATCAACATAGTGCCATTGAGAGCTGCTGTGGGCCTTCAGAGATGAGAATGCTCTTGGTGTTGCCAGGGTTGCCAAAGTAGGTCTTAGGGAGGATGCAGGATTTGAAATATATCTTGAAAGAAGAAGAAAAAGGTTTTCAGGTGAGGACAAGAGCATTAAAAGATGAATGTGGTGAAGAACAATAAGGCTGGAACAAATAATATGAACTAGATACAGTTGCTTTGACTGCCTGCATGACAGAGTCTTAGTTGAACAAGGAATCTTCTTACTATCTTGACAAGAGGTAGAAGGAGGAAAGTGTCCTATGAGGAAAATTAAGTTAATGGCACTGACTTTCAGGAGAAAGCAGAGATATTAGTTAGGAGAATATTAGAGTAATCTAGGAGTAATCCAGATAAACTGGGACAGAGACCAGAAAGAGGAAGGGTCATATCCCAGAAAAACTACAGAAGATTCAAAATGTCATATTAAATTACACCCTAGAGTCCAATTTTGGGGCAAACTCTACATTCCACATGGACTATGGAAGAACTTACCAAGAGGGTTAATTACATCAGTGTAGGAAAAAACCCAAGCAGATAAATTCACATTCTCCAGGTAAAGAATTTTGGGGATTTTTTCCCCCTAATTTGACTCTTTGGGAGAAAACTCTTCATCTCTCCCCTGCCATATGTATAGATTTAGCCCAAAGATTATCTTGGAATTGAAATGAAAATGTAACATTTTGATCATTAATCTTATAGTCAGTCAAGATATGGTTGTAGGTTGTGTTCAATTCCAGCAACTTTACAAATAGTTACCTCACTCAATGTTCACAACAATCACGTAAAGTTAGTGTAAGTATTACCACTATTTTACAAACAAAGGAACTCAGAGACATTAAGTATCTAAGATCACTCATTCAGCAAGAGAGAGAGCAGAAATTTGAATTCAGGTCTTTTGACTTCAAAGCCCATGCTCTTCCCCCCATCACTGAATTTTCAGTCCAATGCTGCAAAGCAGAGGCTTGTTCTCTTTGAAGAATCAGAATTAAAGGATCAAAATTTTAGGTGTTTGTTCTCTTTAAAGTATCAGAAGTTTAGGATATAGTCTGATGAGTCTTGACATTTCCTTATGTAACAAGTTAAGTCTTCATTTAAGAGGGAACAACTTGTGATTTTCAGTTGGTGGGCTAGATGGATAATAAAAATGATAGCAAAGATTATTAAAATATATATGGATGCCAGCACAGATTGGAATAACTACAAAGTGAATTATTTAAGCTGCAATAGAAAGATAGTGCAATAGCACAATATAAAAGAAAACTCTCCTTTAGCTTCAGATACCTAAATATGGCATCAGAAGACTGCTCAATTCTCAAATGCCACTATTTTCTGACTCCTCTGGAACCTATTCTTAATGCAAAATATCAAAGTCAGCGGGATAGTAGGTGTCCCAAAATGTCTTAATTCAGAGAATTAGTGTTAACTGAGCCTGATTAGCTCCATTTATCTCTAATTAATTACCTTTATCTAATTAGACACTTTATTTCCGGTAGACATGGAGTCAAGTAGACTAGATTATTAGTGTAGTCATTGTGCCTTTACAAAAGCCTGAAATTAATGAAACGTGCAAAAGAATCTGCGGTTCTAATTGCACAGGTGTTGCCTTATGGCAAAGCTTTATCATCTGATTACACCAAGGGGTTATTAGTGACTTTTTATATAGAGGATGAGCCTATGAAATGTACCTTAGCAACGGCTCATTAGTTTAGGGTTGTTACTGTATTATTTATTACATTCAGCCTTCCCCATTATCTAGATTGATTCATGGACCTATATATTTTCCCTCTTCTCTGTGCAGAAAAAAAATAGTATAAAATAAACCATCATTATGAAGAGTCCAGATGCAATGTGGAAAATGCAAAATGTGTTCATCAGCTATAATTTGACTTTTTAAGACAGAAATCTCTAAAGTTAGATGAGATCAGAATCAAATTTATGAGGTTTCTAAGGAAAAGGAACAAATTTAAATTACTGAAGAGTATGAAATGATTCATATAACGTGATGAAAAAAGTGGCTGTCCTAACGTCTTCACATAACTGAACTGGCATACAAAGGTATGCCAGATGGAGGAAAAAAAATGTTTTTGCATTAAAATATGTTTGTATTTATTTTCACTTAACATCTTTCCAAAATGGGTTGAGGAGACATCTGTATGTATCTTCACTCACAACATTAATAAAAATCCACCTCTTGTTTTACTCTTTTTTTCTTACGGATAGATTTGTTACCAGATAGGAAAAAACTAACAAATTATATAATCAAACTTTGCTGAAAAAGCAAGATTCCAATTCCTGCTTACAAAATTGAAAAGTGCTTTTACATGGCAAAGTTAGGTGTCTGCAAAACACTAAAATATCCCAACCTTTGTATTTTCAATCTTTTTTTTCCTCATAATCACTTGAAGAAACACTGTTTTTTACAATCATAGAGTAATTAAACAGCTAGAAGTAAATCCAGCCACAATCCTACTCCAACATACAAACATGCTTATTGACAAAGCGGTAATTCTTTTAAATAATTTGTCAACATAAATATGTCAAATGGGTTTTAAAATCATTTTTCTCTCTGTTCCACAATAAAAATTCCTCTATTGATATGAGCTATATGTTGTTGTTCACTTACTGCTGAATCTAAACTAGTAAAATGATAATGGGTAACTGCTGTACGGAGCATGACAACTAATTTGAGTGGTTATAATGAATATTTAATGATCCTCCTTCCAAGCATGAACATATAACTTTTCATGTATTTCTTACCAAAATTATAACCATTAATCTAAAAATTATAGTTGCAACTGGAGTAATAGCCAGGAATTATAGATTATAGCCGAGTCAGAATATAGCACAAATATTCCATACAAACATAAACACAAGGGCACATAGGAAGCTCCGGCCTCCTGTTCTCATTCATTCCAAAGCCTTTCTTTGAAATGTATGGAAGTAGAGAAGACATTTGAATCCAGATATTCAAGGGCTATTATTTCTATCAGTAGATAAGCACAGTAGCCAAGATCATTTTCACTCTTCGTTAGCTCATAATTTCTAAACAAAAATAACATATATATAAAAATGTGCCCCCTATCAGGATACTATTTTTAGAGTGTTCTATTTAAATCAAAGAAAGCGTGAACATAAAATTTATCAGAAATGTAGGATTTTTATACCTTAAATTTCATTTTTTAACACATAGGTAATTTTCCTAATTGTATCCCTCTATCAGAAACCACAAATGTGAATTTGCAGGGGCGAGGGG